>PVHY01001043.1:0-177975 GCA_004024945.1 Uropsilus gracilis | reverse complement strand
ACGGGCAGGTCTACGGGGGACAGGGTGACCCCCCGGCTGAGGGTGACCCCCCCGCCCCCCAACATCAGCCGGGGCCAGCCAGTCCCGAGCCGCTCCTCCTCGGGAACTGGGTCCGGGTGTGCACGGTGTGCGAGGAGCCCCTTTGCCGCTGCCTTGGCCGGCCCTGGCATTTTTGCGAAGATCCGGAACCTGGGCTGTGGGGTGACCTCCCCGCGCGCCCCGCTGCGGGGGGCTTCCCCTTGGAGGGGGGGGAGGGGTTGGTCCATTGTCTAGGTAACCAGGGAGTGAGCAGAATGCATGCTGAGTTCTCCTTGGGAACCCGGACCGAGGTGGGGGCAAGTCCCTCTGAGGAAGCCCCCAGGCGCCCCAAGTCTCTGCGGGGAGCTGGTGCGCGCAGGTTGGGGCGGGGGTGGGCCGGGGCAAGCGGGGGCAAGAGGCAGATCTTCCCGCTCGGGAACTTCGGCGGGTCTCTGAAAGTGCAGCGGGTCTCTGAAAGTGCAGCGGAGAAGGCTGGGTGGTGACAGCAAAGCCCCCGCCCCCGTCTGGCGCCCGGGTGGAGGCCATGAACCCCCCAGACAGGGCCGGGAGCCGGCGGGCGCGGGGACCCCCGGCCGGGTTTCGGGAGCTGCTTGAGGGCAGAAGATGCGTCTGCTCATTTCCAGGGAGATAAGGGGAGGGGGGGGGGAACCCACGTAGTTGTCCGGGAGGCTGATGGCTTCTCCCAGCTGGGACACGGGGCTCAAACCTGTCATCCGCACAGCCTTCGCCCCAAAGAAGCGAGGAACTAAGACCTGGTGGGGCCCCCCCGGGGTGGGGGGGGGACCGGTTCAGGAACTTGACCTTTGATGCCCTTTGCTCTCTCACACGGTGCTTGCTCATCGTTCTCACGCCTCCTCTTTGGAATCTCGATTGCGCCTGACATCTCAGACAGTGTGAACTAAAGGTGATTTAATCCCCCCCCCCAGATGTGTAGCTTCCTCCACGAGTCACCCTGGGTCTGACAATGAGACTAAGCAATAGAACAGGGAGCATCGACACCCCCCCCCACCTCCCCTCCCCACCCTTTGCACGCTGGGCCCTGGAGTCTGTAGACTTCCTCCCTGCTCCCAGCACTCCAGGATTTCAGACCATAAAACCCGAAGATGCCAACCAATCTCAGGATGAGATAGGCTCCAAGGAAGGAGCCTTGACTGTCTCTGGAATAACTGGCATGCAGTCTTTGAAATGTCCTTCTACAACCTCATTTCCCCCCCCCCCCCCCAAGGTGTGTGGGATGCAAATTTACATTCCCCAGCATCACTTTTCCATAGGCCCTGTACAGCTTTGTTTTCCTGAGGGCAGCCTTGTGGGAAACAATAAAAGCCTGTTTCTGTAGGGATCCGTTGCTTTTGTCTTCCATTTCTACTTGTGAACTCAGGAGTTTGATGTTGAAAGATTTTGCTTTCCTTTAGTATTAGATCCTTGTATTGAAATAAATTGACTTTGACTATTTTGGAGAAATTCTTTGTTAAAAAAAAATTTTAGGATTCTTTTTTTCTATTTAGTCCAACAGAATATGGAGTAGTCTGGTATTCAGGAGGATTCACATGGCAAAACTTCACACCGATGGGTTCATGAAGTTATATGGGTTTCATAAGATAGATAGCAGAACTCTCAGTAAGGAGTGTGTCTTAAAAATGAAAACACATAGTCCTAACCCAAATCATATGGCAGTTATTGAAATGGTACTATTTCATTTTCATTGTTAATAATGCATTTCGCTAACTATGGATTCAGAACTTGGACTTTCCAAACAAAACACATTTTAATTCAGAGTCTCTCTAATCTTTTATGTTTCTGTTTTATGTTCAATTTCCTTATGCAGATAATTCCAATAAATGTGCATAGAGATTTGATTTAATAATGGTTAAAGACCATGTTTCCCAAAAAGCAGATTTTACACTTTTTAAAGAGGGGATAAAAATACCTGACTATGAGGCTAACTGCATCGTAGACAATGATGCCAAAAAGTATCCTTGAGGAATGAATATTAAACCGTTTCCTCTCACAGATGAGTGCTTCCTATCATGCTGAATGGGACACTCAAGCCTTCCCTGATCTCTGGACAGTGAACCAGCCCTTACCTGGGCAGTGTGGCCAGTTGCAAGACTGCGAGCAGCTCATCCTTACCCGGTGTCTTCTCAGAGAATTCAGCGATACCCGCTGAGGATAGTTGCTTAGCTGGTCAGTTGGGTGATGCCCTGTGTGTTCGCTGTTTTCCAACGTTTGCCTTGAATTTTGTTTTGACTTGTAGATCAATATTTTCTTGCATTAGGAAATAATGTTTGGGAAAAAAATTTATTGAATTTTACGCTGGTCTTTTAAAATCACGCTTATGTTACTAACTTTTAGAGATCATTGAAAGGATAATGACATGACTTTTATAATTAATCACATCTTTAAATACTTTTCTTCCCGTTTCTGAGACTGTATGTATGTATGTATGTATGTATGTATGTATGTATATATTTAATCATATGTAGCATCCCTTCAGTCGGTTAGCACTTTTTGCCATGGTATCAGCTGTGTGCTTGGTATTATCACTCATAAGCTACCAGCATTTTTTTTTTAAAGATATGGCCATTAAAGAGACTAATAAAAGTGAGTCAAAAGTATGTTGGACAATTATTGTTTATTTGTTAGCTTTAATTATTTTATTTTGAACTGTGGTGGGTTAAATTCAGTCAGCAAGACTTTGTTGCAAACCAACCTGTACTTAGTTTGTGTATAAACCTAGGCACTTAGTCTTAAGTATATGCAAAACATGCAGATCACGGAGGTCATGCAGATTTGACTTAGCAACACCGTAAAGGAAGCACCACAGAGTGATGTCATCATCATTGTTGCCCTCACCTTCTGTGTAAAGTTCCAACCTTTCACTCACTGCTGAACTAGGCCTACGTACCCTTGTCCATGAACCATCAAAATAGTTCAGTGCAGATATTCCCAGACACGATAGCAGTTTTGCACACAGTTGTTTTTTTTTTTTGTTGTTCTGTTTTCAGAGTCAAGTGGGAGATGAGTATTGGTATGTATAAGTATCAAAGGAGACTTTCCAGATAGGGTGGTATTTACATAGTCATCACATACTCAGGTGATCATGGAACATGACTGTTAGTCTGCTGTTGATCAGGTGGTATAATACACTGGTGTGTGTGTGTGTGTGAGAATATTCTCGATTCATGTTGTATTAGGTCAGAGTTATTAACAATGAATGCCTCCAAATCATGATGATTCATGACACCAAATGAAACCTCCAGTGTTCAGGGACTCCAAACTCTTCAGGTCAAAAGCCTATCATGTTGCTTGTTCAAAAGACCCACACCACCTGAAGAAAGGAAAGGAATCAAACTAGTGTGCACAAAGACTTTTACTAGCAAGAGAGAATGATTTCAAAGAACATAAATACATGGCACAATAACCACCTCCTTCCTGCCCCCCATCCAGAAGGTGAGGTTCTTTGCATGCTTGGCGTTGTGGTCAGATTTGAAGTCTCCAATAAGGGAAGCAAGATAGCAGAGGAGCACATTTGTATTTGATGAGCACCAGCGTAACGAGCCCAATATTTAAGTGGGGTTTTCTCTGTTTCAACAACTGGCTGTGGAGGCACCAACCTCTTGCCCTCCTTCCTTCTTTGATTATAACCTCAAGACACTTCTTCCATCTTGGCTTGGCTGTTGATCTTCTCTGTCCTTTGAGGAGCAACTTTTCTCTGTTGATACAAAAGGTTAGTTTTGCATGAGACGTGCTTATAAGGTTTACCTCTCTATAGAAGCTCACTTGCTAGTTTACTGGGGATTTTGTGTGTGCCTTGGCACTATTTTCTTGGTTTGCTAAAGCACTTAACAATTTCTCTGGTCTTCCAAATATCTAAATAGTGCTTGTGGAGAGAGATCCTATCCTATTTGGCATGCACTGTCCATTTGCCAAGAATATGATGCCATACGTTTATTTAAGAATAAATGTATGATAACATTTAAAAGTTGTTTTCAACTTTTAAATGTTATTTAAATATTTAAATTAACTTTTAAATGTTATTTAAATATTTAAATAAATGTTATATATTTTCAGAGGAAATGATCAGGATCATTACTCCAGATGTACATTCTCAATTTATATATTTAAAATATGAAAGTCATATTGAATGTGTTCAAATCTACTCATTCTAGACTATAGTGTATCTTGGGCATTGTTTCTGAAATGAATCCGTTATATCTATGGTTATTTATCACTTACCTCTTTCTCATTAGATGTGGATTTAGAACATATGAAATTGTAACTATTGGAGTTTTCCATTGCCATTCATGTGACGTGTGGAACTATGTCATACTATATATACATCCCTCTTATTTCTGTTTATATCTGTCTCTGCATACATCACTGGTGATAAAGTTTCAGTGTAGAAAAAGGCCTTTTCTATATTCTATACAACTTCGCTGTGCTAATTTATTTACAACTTTATGGCAGGTAGTTTCAGAAACCCTATGATCCGTGTTAGTGAGATTTGTTTTCCTTAAAAAAATATGCCTCTGAATACATATAGACTTGCTGAAATGCTCTTTGAATCTGCAAAATGTAAAACAAAAGCAAAGCAAGTCTGACTGTAAAAACCCAAACCAAATGTTTTACTAGATTTTGATATTAAATGATTATGCCCTTGCGGTACCTGGGGGATGCCATTAATTTGGGTGAGACTGGAGGATTCCTCAGTTTATATCTTGGTAGATTTGCATGTGACTGCTGCCCTGGTGAGCCCTAAAAATGGCATTCCTTCAGAGAACAAGGATCATGCTCTGTGTTTAGGGCTGTCTTCCAAATTACAGAGATAAATTGTGAGTAAGGTAATCACAGACCAGTCAAATATCTTTGCAAGATTTACTTTGCCAATTTCCTTAAATGTCTTTCAGAATGGCTTCGTAATGGTGGATATTTTGGGTCAGTATAAAATAACATGAAAGAAATAGGTTAGTCTGAAGCCTGTGTATTTGAAATAGGTGCCATCACATTGAAGTATTTTTGTAATAAAATGTTGCTGTGTTTGGATCATCATAAGCCAAGTAACTATTGAATATTCATCTCTTTGGTCTTTCTGCTTATATCTGCTTCATTTTAGGAACTGGAGAAAATGAAAATTCTGCTAAGCAAATGAAATACAGATAAAATAAAAACATCCTCACCACATACCGATAACCTCTAGATTTTGTAAATTGTTCAAGTTCCAGTTCTAGGAAAAATGTCAAGAGTAAATTCTCTCAAATGAGACAAAGTGATTGAATGAGTATACTCTCATTACTTTACCCTTTGATTTACTGCTCTTACTTCCCTCTCGTCACCATATTTACTTTTCCTTTGGTCTCTGGCGACATTTTCCAAAAGGCTCAAGAATTCTAGGGAGATAAAATTTGCTTTAACTTTCTGTGTGAACTTCACTCATTTTGAGATCCAGAGTGGAATTACCCTGGGAGTAATTCCGTTTTATATTGTTAACAGTGTTCTTCAATAGGAATATATCACCTGTCAGTTGAATTCGATTGAATAAGATGTGGTATTTTATTATTGGTGGGGAATAGAAATTCATTGAATATAGAAAATGATTGTTTCCATGTTACTTGAAATTAATGTTGGTTATAATCTTCCAACATATGCGTATTTTTTACCTACTATTTTGCTGGATTTATTGCCCAAGAGAGTTGGAAGTTGCTGTTTTAGTTTTACAGTAAAGTGAAAGTTTAATGTGAGACTTCATAAGGATAACGGATCACCTTGCATTTTGGCACCTTCATTCTATAGCTTACCAAATATATATGTAAATATATATATAGTATATCATAAAATTATCATAGCATGTTTTTTGAAAACATTTTATTTTTACTGCTATTCTATACTTAATCTAAAAAATCCAAAAGAAGTAAAGTGCTAGGCATACACCTTGGGCTTGTGCTGGTTGACGTGTACATGCAAATATAGGTGTTGTAATGTCAAGTTCAGTGTTCTTTCCACTAAAGATCAGCTTCCACTTTGCAACATATGGGCGCAGCTAGCATTGGAGTTTTGTGTACTGTCTGGAGTTAATGGGTTTGCTCTGATTGGTGACATAACAGTAAACATTAACTAGGATTTCATTCAACATGGGGTGTTTACATTGTAGGCCAAAGTAACGTTGGTTGGTGAGAGATGGGAAAACAATGATGGTGGTCAGACGTGCTTCAGTACATATTAAAACTTATCTTTACAAGAAAAATTGCTGTAACTGTGAGGTAATTGATGTCAAATGACCCTACTGTGCTGATCATTTCACAACACATACACATGACATATGCATTCAATGCTCCAGGTACTGTACAAATAGTTCTACGGATCATTTGAATATATGTAGCTTATTAAAGAGAGAATGCTGAAAGAGAGATGTGTTCTTTCTTTTCTAAAGAGAAAATAGGGTGCACTGTTAGTTGAGAGAGTCTAAGTTGGACGTAAAGCATTCAGAAAATATTTAAGACTTTATTTTAGCATTTTCTTTATTAATGTAAGTCTGGAATGTTCTCTTGTATGCATTTAGAATGTGAAAAGTAGCTGGGCACGGTGGCACGTGCCTGTAAGCTTCAGCCTATGAAGTGGCTGGGGCTAGGGATCACGGTTCGAGTTCCGCGAGACCTAGTCCCAAAAAATAGCTGGGCATGGTGGCACACGCCTGTAATCCTAGCTACCTGGAAGCTGAGGCTGGATTGCTTGAGTCCGTGGTACCCTGGGCAACGTGAGCCTGCAGTTCCACAGGCAAAAATAGCGAGACCTAGTCTCAAAAAGAAAATAAATAAAATAAAACATGACAAGTAAGAAACTTAAAATCTCCCTGTAACAGGTGCGGTTGATCCCTATGCTGTGTCTACCCATCTATATTGCTTGGCCCTCTCTTTAAAAAGTACTTCTCAACCATGGGTGCATATGGGTCCCATGGAGAGCTTGGGCTCTTTCCCACTGAATTGATTTGCCTGGGTTTTGAGCCTGGACATGACACGCTTGTAAATCCCCTCTCCCCTTTTTTTTGGTTTGTTTTTGGTGGAGCCAAGGTTATTAACCATTGCTATTCAGTGATTATTATTATTATTATTATTTTTAGGAAATAAAATGTGTGGCATGCATAGGCTAATGCAGACTGCTAAAAATACTGTTGCTAGTGTCAAAACTTCTGAGTTGGCATTCCTGAGTGATAGAATTAGTCATCCAATAAGGCTGTCACCTAAGTCGAATCTGTTGATAGTCAATAGTACTTTACGGTGTGAACACAAAAAGGATCAAGTTTTTTGAGGGGCAGAAATCCCCAGCTAATAAGTGGTGAGTGCGACTTATGTTTTCCTAATGACTCTGGGTATTTGCTTCAACAGTTCTCTTGCTGCCTGACTGTTACACCTGCCGACCTGGTAGTTCCTGGATGTCTCCCCTCTCTGGGTTTGTTTGTTCTAACCTAAGTAATTAGGACATCATACCTTTTAAAGAAGACTTTTAAGACCTATCTGAACGCAGTACATTCTGCTGGGTGCTCTGAATTCTTCCCTTACTGCTGCTTCCATGCTTCAGATTTGACTGAGCAGAATCCATAGCACAGACTTCATCACCAGGCGGACCTAGGTTCTTCAGAGACTTGGGTTTATGGCTTGTGGGGTCAGAGCGGTGGCTTTCATAAAACTCTGGTTTCTGGCATCAGAGCGGTTTCCTTGGCCCTTCCATTTCTTCCATTTCCCATTTTCTGTAAGGCACGGATGAAAAGGTGGGGGGGGAGAAAGAATTGGGGCCAACATATGACACATGTTGACATATAAGTGTCTACTGATGTGTGTAGGAAGTAGGAGGAGAAATCCCCCTCCATGCTGAGAAGTTATGAAGAAAGCTTTGTGAAGAGTTTCACACAAAAAAATAGCATCACTAAGTCATGTGTTTGTGACTGGATGTGACATAATGAGGTGAAGACCCAGAATACAGGCTTGCTCTGTTCTACGATTCTGAAAGCTACAGATACGTTCTTCAAGAAAGTTAGATGTTCATTCTCAAGTCAGATTGGATTGTGCTGAGGTAGGATGATTGAAACAGATCTTCAACCTATTATTGTTTTCATTCAAAAATCAGCTGTCAGTCTTAGTACTTAGTGCTCTAAATTCTTAGTTTGCTTTTAACTTCATTTTCTGAGTTTTAGTTTTGCTATGATATGTGTAAATGTGGTTTCCCTACTCTTTGTTTTTCTTTGGTCTCCAGTAACTCAGGGTCTTCTGACTTTATATTTTTCTTCACTTCTGAAAAAGTTTCCACCTTTATGCCTTAAAATACCAACTCGGGACATTTCTTTCTCTCTCTTGCTTGTGTACCGGGTCAGTACATGTTTCTTCTACTTCTCTGCCTTTCTTCCCTACCCAATTTTTTTTTATCTCTTGAAGATTAAGGATCAGTATTCCCCTCTGGTTTCTTTTCAGTTCACTAACTTTCTATTCAGCTGCAAGTAAGTTACTGTTGAAACTGTTTTCACCAGTGCATGTGATTTTTGGCATGTCTAGAATTTTCATTTGATCTTATTTTTAAGAACTTCCTATAAAAGCAGATAACCGGTTTTATCTTTGGTGGCCTTCAATGCCTTGCAAACAAATGTTTTGCCTTTGTTCAGCACTTTCTGATCTAAAGTTTCTAGTCAGCAGCATGCAGGCTGTGAATCACCTAGTGTTTCATTAACAAGAATGGAACATTTTCAGATGACTGAACTTTATAGTGATTTCCTTGTGAAGTGCAAGAAGGCCAGTGGTCCTGTAGAACTTCAGAGAGACAAGCGGATTGATAATAACTCCTGCACCCTTGAGACTATACCCTGTGGTACTTTTGTTTTGAAATGTTTTTAACACCGTCTCTACCTCCATAATTGAAGGAGGATTTGTGATCGTGAAGATGAAGAAAAATGAAGGTATTTGAAAGGTGTGTCTATGCACACTGTTGCAAGTACTTTGAATGATATAGTCTGTTCTGCCTCTGTATAAAAATGGAGAAAAGTGAGGTAACAAGCAGTTAGCCCTAGCATTTGACTTAACAAGACCAAATAGTTCTGCCCCTTGAAAGAATGGCTCCAAACCCTGAAGGCACATCGTAATTACAGAAGAACTTTCTGAGTTTTGTTGCTTGTTTGAGTAAACAGTGACAACAAAGTCTGTACCCATTGATCCTCACCCATTGCTTTCCAGCAGCACAATAGTTTGTTTATGTTGTTTGATTTGGTTGTAATTTGTTCAAATGCTTCTAGAATAACTGAAGCACTTTTCACCAGAAAAAAAAAAAATCAAAAGCAACATGTTTATCATTCTGTGTTGCCTCAGAAACCTACTGAACTGGGATAAATAGATGATAATATGTCTCCATCTGTAGCATCGCACATGGACAACAAGAGTCAGACATTCTTTTATTATTTTTTACCCGGCATTTGAGCCTCCAATCCAATTATTTGGAAAACATCTCCATATTATCAATATCATGGACTTCGAGATTAAAAAGTAACATCTCACATTATAGAAGATTAAATGCTAAAAATATGCCATGTGCATATTTCTTGCTGCTAGAGCCTGAGAAATAAGGTAGGTATTTCTGATCCTATCGCTGGCCTGAATGAATGACAATGGAGGCAATGCTGTGGAGGTGTCTTTGCTCTGGATGACATTTCTGCAGAATGAATTTGTTGATGCAAAAGTAGAAGCTTGCAGATGCTTGACCTACTGTTCAAAGGCAACAGCCCCATCAAGAATCTTGAATGACTTAAGGACTCACTTGTGGTTGCTGATTCTTGAATGTTGTTTTCCAACCTTCTATTCCTAATTTGTATGAATGAAAAATGGAATATATTCTTTTCCTGTCTAAATCAGCCAGAGTAAGTTTCCCTGACAATTAATAGCACCTAATACATCTGACAGATACACCGGATTGTTGGAGTTGAGCTGACAAAATTTGAGAGATGATATATTGAAGTAGTTATTTAGAGTATAATGAATGTTGACCAGTTTGTCCTTACCAGTATGCAACACTGCAGTCTGCCATTCGTTATTTGAACATTCAAGTGTCGTGTAAGAATTATCTTGTTCACCTGTGAGGATGTGTAGGAGCAGAGAGGGAGCAATATCAGACCATATAATTTGAAAGAGTTTATTGTAAAAGAAAGACTCACCCAAATGTACCCTGTTCATTTTTTGATCAAGATACAAAATCAGTTGAAGAATAGAGGATATCTTTTCAACAAGTGTCATTAGAGCAACTGGACATCCATAGACAAAATAACCTCACCCCCTTGTAACCTCACCCCCTGAGTTTGTATTTAAATATTATAATTAAGATATATAATTTTGTAACAAAATGTATGTGAAAAATCTTTGGGAGCTAGGGCCAGGCAAAGAGTTCTTCGATTTTACTTCAGAAAGCATGGCCCATGCAAGGAAAACATGATAAAATGGCATCATCAATATTAATGGTTTTTGCTCTATCAAAGATCCAGTTAAGAGGATGAAAAAAATCCTATCAATTGGCAACTATGGCTCACTAACAAAGGACTACTATGAAAAAACTTACTCTCAAGTGAGATGAAAAGGCAACGCAAAGTTAATAAAATGCGCAAAAGACATGAATCAAAAAAGTTGATATGTGGTTGGCAGATAAGCACATGAACAGATGCTCAACAGGATTAGCCATTAGGGAGATGCAAGTTGAAACCTTCACAAACTCTCAACTCACACCTATTGGAAAATCTGAAAGACAAGCCAGCGACAACACCAAATGTTGGCAAGAAGGCAGAAAAACTCCCCAATTATATACTGCTGTTGGGAGTTTGTAAGTGTTCAGTCACTCTTGAAACAATTTCACAATTTTTCTAACTAGTTTGTGTAGCAACGTCCCTGAGCTTTGATCCAAGGAATGAAAACTCTTCACATGAAGACCTGTATATGAGTGGTTATAGCAGCTTTATTTGAAATATCCCCCAAGGAAAACAAATCAAGTGTCCATCATTGGGTGGATGCTTAAATACATAATATATAATACATCCAGATCATTAAAACCACTAAAGCTGATGCATGTAATGATGGATCTTGAGATAATTATGATGAGTGAGCAAAGAACAAAAGGTTTTAAGCTGTAATTTTGCTAATATACTATTCTTGAGATACACAGTGATAGAAGTGAAGGAACAATCAATGGTAGCCAGAAGTTATGAACAAGGAAGAGTGACGTCTGTAATGGATTTGGGCATAGAAGGGTGAGAGGAGGGGTCCTTTGGGTGGTGGAAACATTCTGTCAGTTATATTAATGTTGACATCCTGATTGTAATATAGTTTGTAAAATGTTCTTATGGGGAAACCTGCGGAAAAGGTATGCTGAGTTCTTCTGTGTTGCTACATGTATAGATATCTCAAAGAAAGTTTAAACAGTAATAAATTCCTGCATATAAGACTCATAAGAAAAGGGGAAGGAGCTTTGGTAAATAGAGTTCAGGAGGTCAGTTGTATGATGGATAGATTGGAGTTTTTAGGTAAACTTAATATAGTACATAGACATGTTGATTTTTAATGATGCACATCAAACTTTTTTTGTAATGCAGCTTCTCAAAAAAGAAAAAAAATAATCTTTTGGGCACAGTTGGCAGGGGGGTAGTGTGGGAAAAATTGAGAAAGCACCATCTTTAGAATCATTCAGCCCAGATTTAATCAGTAACTCTGCCAATTAAGAACTGGAAAGCTATGGTGCATTTCAAATCCTTCTGAGCCTCGAGTTTAACATTTGTAGAATGGGGATAAGGATACAAAGCCCATTATGTTTGTGAACATTAAATATATTTTACAAGATCCTAAACTGTACATGGTCAGTGATGCTGAAAACCCTTGGGAGGTTGTTGAATCTGCCAGTTTCTGGGTGACTTGTTGAGAAGGAATGCCCATCCTGCAGCCCTTCTGAGCTGGAGTGGCATGTACAAAGAGAGTCTCATGCACAGAATCCCCTTGTAGTCAATGGACTTATCAATTTTTTATTTGGAAAATAGTAGTTACTCTACAACCTTTGAAACATTGATAACAACTGAGATGATCTTCTGTAAGTCTAGTTCTCACTCAGATTGAGAAGGACTGCATTTTGCTGGAAGCAGTGCCCACATCCACACATCATCCAGGACACAGGCAGAGGGGAGCGATACTATGCAGTGGTACTCTGAGTAGAGTGAGGACCTTCCTTCAGGGCTTCCAATGCCAGTCACTGGTCTCTGGATATACACCAAACACCCCATGGAACAGTTTTGTGCCAGTGACTAAATAAAACCTCTAGTACAGAGGGTTCATGTAGTAAATAGTAGTTAGACTATGTAGATGACTTTTAAAATCTGTTTAAAACAAAGCACAAGTAAAACTTAAAACCAGCAAACTGGCAGCAGAACTAAGCATGGGGAGGGTTTGTTAAAATCAGGGGAGGGTTGAGTACAAGCAATTAAGATCCTTGATAGTGGGAGAACCTTGTGGTACCAATGATGATAAAAATACACACATGTGCAATCAAAAAAAATCAATAAGGAAATTGAAAAAAATGTATAAATGTGCATATTTCCGTTTAACCACATGGTGTCAAAGTATTGACCAATCAAATTCTGGTTTTAGAAAAAGAAATCTGCAGAAATGAAAGTAATATTTGAGGGTCATCGTGAATAGGTTAAAAAAAATTGCCTCTAGTATCTAATTCATATACTTCATAAACCAGGGTTACTAAACATGGGAAAGATTGATTTGGGGCTTCTAGGTATTTATTAGGGTTTTGTGATGAAATAGATATTTATGCAGGTGTTTTCCCTGCACACAGTTCTGCAGTCAACTTGCTTCGCAATCAACATCTGTTACCTTATCGTTCTCACAACGCTGTGCCCTGCGGCTACTCCAGGCCTTCTGTCTACAGATGTCTACACCGGTTTTTCTCAATTTCAAAAGAGAGAAAAGTAGACCAGGAAAGAAAGATAGAATGAAGAGAAAAGGAAGAAGCATGTCCTCATAGTGAGAGGCTATGTTTTTGCTGAACAGATCTAGTGATGTAGTACTTATGCCAAAATCCAAGCCACAGGGTGTGGAAAAGCTAAATTTGTGTTTTGGCATACTGTAACTCTCTCGATAAATACATGAATATGAAAAGATGATATAATAGAGAACAGTTTTGATTGCCACATGTTAAAATTGGACATGCAAATGGCTCTTTTTGCAAAGGCAAGAACTGTTTCCTTTGATGTTAAGAACCTTAATCATCTAGTCTTTCCAAGACATCAGGAAATCGGAGTAGATGGTGATCTTGATGTGATACATTTATATGTTGATTATCAATTTGGCATCGAATTTACCTCCATCGAGTCACATAGTTGCCAGTTCCTTTTGTCAGAATTTTAATATCTGATCTCTTAGCAACACTCAAGTATGTGATACAGCATTATTAGCTTTGATCACCAGGCTGTATATTATATCCTCAGACCAATTCATCTTACCACAGTTCAGAAGTATGAATCCTTTATATCTCCTCCCATCCATCTTTGGAACCCTCATACCCTATGTTTCTCTGAGTTTGACGTTTTAACTTTCACATGTAAGTGAAATCAACTTTGTTTTGTTTTATTTTTTCTGTGTCTGATTTATTTCACTGAGCCTAATGCTCTCAAGATCTATCCACATCGTCTTTTAGGCACATGAAAAGTCTTATTAATATAATTATAGTATTTTTATAATATTCTAACTATTAGAGAAATACAAATCAAAACCACAGTGTAAGAATGGGTGATGTCCTCAAAATAGATAATGTAAATGTAAAGAAATGAGATACAACAAGTGTTGCAGAGAATGTAAAGAAAAGAGAAACTATACACTGTTGGTGGAAATATAAGCTGGTGTAGATATTGTAGAAAACAATACAGAGTTTTCTTAAAAAATAAAAATTCCATAATCCAGCTGTTCTACTTCTGGCTACTTACTGATTAAATAATGTTCAGTAAAATTGAATAGATGTATATCCCCATGTTTATTGCAAAATTACTTTCAATAATCAATTTATGAAAACAACTCAGGTGCTTTTTTTGACTAATGAATGAATAAAGAAGATCTGCTTTATGGATGCAGTAGAATGGCCTTAAATATAAGATCAAATCCTGCCATTTGCAACAATCTGGGTGGTTCCTGAGTGCATTAACTTTAGTGAAATAAGCCAAACAGAGGGAAAAAAAGCACCTTACAATCTATCTTGTGTAGATACAGAGAAAGCAAACAATTGAACTAAATACAATAAAATTAAACTCAGACTATACAACCAATTACAGAAGAATGGAATATGAAGTATTACATATAAGCCCAGAAGGAGGAGGGCATTTGATAAATTAGAGCAAAGGGAATAATGGTGTGGTGATGGATAGAATTGGACTTTCAATGGTGAACCTGATGCAGTAGATACAGGTTTGTTGAACATCAATGAGGTCCACCTGAAACTGAAACTGTTATGTTTTAATGCATTGTCACTTCATTTAAGAAATAGGCTCATTCAGGTTATCACAATAGCAGAAGTTCCTGATTTCTCAGACTGAGTAATAGTCACCTCTTTATCCACATTCTGGCTTTCATGAGTAATGCTGCTGTGGACACGGAGTGCGGACTTCTAAGGGATCCTGATTCTGATTTCTGTGCTTATGTGCCCAGATGATCTGATATTGAATCATCTGATATTTCTCGTTTTAATTTTGAGGTAACTTTGTGCCTTTTTCTACAGTATCAGCACCATTTTACATTCCTACGAGCAGTGGACAAGGACTCCTTTTATTTTTATCACTAGCTCTTTGGTAAGGGTCATTTTAACAGGTGTGAGGGCATTTCTCATTGTCATCTTGGTTAAACCACTGTTTTGTGTTTCTATTGACCATTTTTATCTTGTGTTTTGAAAAGCTGTTTAAGTCCTCTGCCCATTTTAATCTGGTTATCAGTATGTCAGTGTTTTTTAATTTTTATTTTTGCTATTGGATTGCATACATTACTTTCATATTTTAAATATTGCATCCTTATCAAAGATATGCTAAGCAAATATTTTATCTATACCATTGTTTTCCTCTTTATTTTGTTGGTGATTTCCTTTGTGGTGTGAAAGCTTTTAGTTTGATGTCTTTCTCTGAGTTGTGGAAAATAAAAATGTTGATAATTTTGCACTCGCAAATTCATGTTCTCTGCAAGATGAGAATGATATAAGCTGTGTTTGCTCACAGGACACCTTAGCTGCTAGAAGCCAAGTTTCTTAAAAACACTATTGACTCTAGAAGCGAATAGCAGAGCACATGTCTCTGTCTTTAATTTTGGCCTCTCAATAAGCCACCTTGTCCACATTTTAGAAAAACCCAGACCTAAAAGAAGATGAATTTCAGCAGCATTTCATTGAAATTTCATTTTGTGATCTCAAGTGAAAAACAGATTTCTTGTCTTGGCTACATTCCCATCCCAAAGTGTCATTCCTTCTGTAGAGACTCAAGATGATACTGGGTTGCAGCTCCACTTTAAATGATAATAAAACCGCCCAGAATACAAAATAAATAAGGTCTCAAGGAAGGCTCTAAAAGGTTTCAGTTATTAGACTCTCTGCTGACAGGTTAATTTCACTACCTAAATAGAAGGTGAAAGGGGAGCAATAAAATCACTTAAAATAAATAACATAATAACTCTTGAAGCAGTGGTTATCACGATTCATCCAGTATTCTGAACCAATTAAAGGAAATAATTTTGCAACGCAGTTAGCATCTGTGGCATGCTTGGTGTATATTTTCAATTAAAATATCAATGGTCTACTGATATATATATATATAGAGAGAGAGAGAGAGAGAGAGCGAGCTATAGATGCATGTGTGTTTGTAAAATAATGATGTATAATATTATGAATGTAGAACAAAAGGAGCAAAAGTAAATGATAATTGGAAACTGCAAGCCCAGTGTGTGTGTTGCACCGGGAGTTGGAATGATCTAGACTTGTCCAGCCTGGCACAAAAGAGGCTGTCAGTGAATATACTTGAATTGTTCAATAAGTTTACCTTCAGAGCTGTGGGACTGTGGTTTTGATTGACATGTACGGGAGTATTGGCATTTCCTGAGGCACCTTGTAATTTCCCCTTCCTAATTAGCTGTATCGGCTCGTTGGCGAGCCGAAGGCTGCCATTGCAAAGCAACAATCAGAATGCGTCTTATATCTTACCCATAAGATGCCACTCAGCGTGTCATCTTCACAACATACTTTCAACTAAGTTTTTTTCCTGAAATATCTTTGCGAAAACATTAACATTTAGTTTGCAAACAACAACAAAAGCCCCAAGGCTTTCAGCTTCTTGCAGAGAATAAGTTTTGGTTTAAGGCCTGCCTAAATTTCTTTGAAAAGCATCTCCGTGACAAGAGCTCTAGATGTGTTTCTCACATGGTGATGTCTGCTTGTCTTTGTGTCTATTCTGAATATTCCTTATGCAGATATATTTTTTTTAATATTTATTGTGACATTTCCTAGAGCATATGAATGAGAACCTCCTGGTAACTGCTTTAGAGCTAGAGGAATTTTCCATTAAGATTCCTACCAATAACTCCTGTTTATAGAATAGTTTACAGATTAAAATATGCTTTTGCATATAGTTCCCCTTTAAAACAGCACTGTCTTCTTTGGCAGGTCAGGTATTGCCTCCATTTCATATAGGAAAACCTTAATTTTAAGGTAAATAAGGTGCACAATCTGTGTAATCTCAGGCTTCACTCTTTTACATGGATTTCTAGAACCTTTTCAGAATAGCGCTCTGTTTGAGGGCAGTCTCTCCCACTTTTCAACCAAGGAGACCCTGGCTTCTTGTTCTTTTGCCATCAGATGGCAGCGATGACATCCTGGGCTGAATAAGGACATACTTAATAACTTCTAAGCATGATGAAGTGCCTACTTTATAAAGGCTTCTCCCAGTGTAGTTTGGAACCATTCAATATCTCTCTTTGCCAGGAATTGGGAAACCTGCACGTCTCAACTTCTGATCTTAAAGGTGAAGCTATGTAAGTGGATCCCCTCCACAGGCTACCAACCTAAGATGCATGCATTACTTCTAATGTGCTTGAGAATTAACATATAAACCCTCTTGTCCTGATCGTAAACATGACAAACTCTTAAAAGTACATTGTTCCTCGGGCAGGGCAGAAGTGTAACCCCCTCGATAAGGTTTCTTTCACCCAGTGGCTATGTTTCTGCTTCAGGAATATGCAGTATTTTGCATGATTCACACCATTGAAACTTCAACTCAAGTGTTTTTCTGAGGCTGGTGGGGAGGACAAGATGGAAAGAAAGATCCTAATTTATGTCACTTAACTTTGAGCTCATATTCATCTTTACACAGGAGTCCAGTCCCAGGGTTACTCGAAGCTGTGAATAGATCAGATGTCCACATATCTGCCATCTTGGATCCCCAAACCCCTCGCCCTGTTGAAACAGTTTTCTTAAAGGTTAAGCTGACTTGTCTCAGTGGAGGATACCATCTTGCGGGCATATTTGCTGGCTCATCTTTGGGATCAAACTCTTCTCTCTTTGTCTTGGGCAAGCAGCTGGTGGGATGGTCTGTTAGGATTTTAATCCAGAGCAAGCACTTGGCTGTGGTCATTGTTGGACATGGGTCCGGTGGAATAATGTGTACAAATGTCTCTAAGTAAAATGTCTGTTAACACTGGCGGTCACCTCAGAGTGATTTATTACCAGATCTCAGACACACTACAGACCTTCCCCTTTCTCGGATGTTCTGCACACAGCCCCATCTCACCGGGGCCTTCTGGGAAGGCTGATCCAGATGCATGCATTGTCCAGTTGAGCTTCTGCTTCTTTAACTTTCAGCTCAAGTGGTGGTGAGACTTTCCAAGCGTTCTTTTTCCTGCCTGCTTGATTATCCTTGTCCTGCTGCCAGATTAATTCTCCTAACTTTCAGTTTGAAACATATAATTCCCCTTCTTAAAATTTCCCAGGGTTTCTCATTACCTAGAGTAATAATTAAACTTAAACTTGTAATTCAGTTCTAGCCACAACACCTATCGCTGTTTTACTTAGTTCTTTATAAAATTATGTACTAATCCAAGCATTCTGGAAATTGCATAGGATCATATAGCAAATCTATCATCTACTTACTATCCACAATTTAGGAAGATTATCATAGTGCTTTTTTCTGCTTTAATTTTAAGATAGAAAAGTCTTGAGTTGACTCATCTAAACCTTTGCATTAACCCATGCAACACTTGGATCCGGTATTTCTCTGTCTGTTGAAAAAATGTAGTTTATTCAGTTCAGAATTTGTATTGTTCCATAGTGCAAAAATAAAACCCTATTCTCTTAATGGACATTTATGAAATTTTTCTGTTTTTGATCTTATAAGCCACATTTCACCAAACATATGTAATTGTCTTTCATCACATGTATCTGTTTCCCAGTGGGTAGACTTTGAGTTGCTGTTTGTTGTTGTTTCTGTTGTTTTAATACATGCACATTTTCATTATCTAGATGTTTTCAGATTGGTGACAGTGATTATTTTCATAAGCCCAGAGCCAATGGAATCAGAGGCTTTTTCGCTCCTTAGGTAATGCGGTTGAAAGTTGCATTTCTCTCCAGGTTAAACTTGTTTTTTTGTCTTATTGACCACTTGATTGTTCTGGTTTGTGAATTATCTCTTCAGTGCTGCTGCTCATTTTCCCACATGATATCTTTTCTTAATGGAACATGGGAATTCTGTCTCTATTTCATATATGATGCCTCTGCAGTAACACATCTTACAACTGTCTTGTTTTTATAGTTTGACCTGAAGTGCCTTATGTTTTCAATTTCAGTGCAGTCAAATTTATCTGTTTTCTTTAAAATTTGTACTTGTTTGTGTCTCATTTCAGAAAATTGCTGGTTTCCATTGTCTTCTATTATTTTCATGTGTTTCTGTATACAGTGGGATCTTTAATCAACCTAATTGTTATGTTATGATTTAAGTTGGAATTTGTGTCCATATGGATAATGATTTCTCCCTCATCTGTTATTCTTATCCATGAACTTGATAACTTGATAAATTTTTTCATGTTTTTGTATATGTGTACCCACATTTTTGTTCTGTTTGCACTTACGTACTTTATTTTGGTGTCTGTTTAAAATGACATTTTTCAGTTATTTGCTGCTGGCTTATTACTTTTCCATAGCTTGTATCCAACACTGATTCAGAATGGAATATTGAAGGTATCAAGGACCTGTTCTCTACAGACACAGCAAAGGTGCTTGGGTATGTCAAACAAGGAGCATGAACCTTGTCCCCTCAAAGAGTGCATGTAACAGAGGGTCACAAAGAGAACACAATGTTCATGTATGGCTGTACTTGCCTTTTGCAAGGAAAGATGATGAGAAAATTACAGAATAATCTGCTACTAGGAAACAAAAGGTTCCAGAGAGGTGGAGGCCACTGAATTCATTCTCATGGAGGTGACAGAGCTCACTGGTGAGTGTGGAGGAACCCTGGTGGTAAGAGCAGCTGTGTTGGCATCTGTGATGCCAACCCCAACTTCACTAGTAGTGCAGCTGAGAAACGCCAGACCAGAACCCGGGTAAAGCAGGCATATTCGTGATGGTGAGGTCTGGATTTGCTCTAGAGAGAGAGAGAGAGAGTAAGCCAGGTAGTGCAAGAAAGAGTCAGCGTGGCCAACACAAACCAGAAGAGATTCACCATCAAGCTGACATCCTTTTCTGTCTTGTCCGAACATATGGATGGAAGATTCTGCCACTTGTGGCTCTTTGATCACGTGATCTTCTTTTACATAATATAATCTTCTGTGACCACCACTGTACGACCTGCCATTTAAGATGATTTAAAAAGTCACATCATATACAAACCTAATTTTTCTAGAATTCCTAGAAAATCTGTAGAGTTCCTCTCCCCACTTACTATAATTTATCATTCCTTGCCACTATTCTTTGTATACATCTTCCCATTTTTTATCTTATATATATTCACAGATTTAATTTGTTCTCAATTTCCCCACAATCATATTTACTTTTTTGAGATCTCATTAAGAATGGATTGTTTTACATTTGAATATAATTGACAGTATTTCATTCCTTTGTAATTGATACCTTTTTATTTTTTATATAGATTATATACATGTATATATTTCATATCATTGTAGAGGTGACCCTCGTTGATTACAATGATGTGAAATATATATATATACACACATATATATACACACATATATGTATAAATATCAATGAGGCTTTTTTATTTTTTATAAAGAGTTAAGTCTTTAAAAATGTTATTTTCATGTAATTTCTAACCAGGTATTTGCTGTGTTAAAAGGATTCTGATTTAAAATGCTGAAAAACTGCAGTAAAATTAAAAGGCTTACATAGCAATTAAACATCTACTTAATTCTCTGTCTATTCCCATTGACATTATTTTCCTTTATGGATGTTTATAAAGTGGGGAAGACTATTTTTAATCATCATTAATATTAACAAGACTTAATTTTAGCCAAACGTAGCTAGATGTACATATTTGTTTCTTTTATATTTCTAGAGAAATTCTTCCCTCTTCTGATACCTGAAGATGTTCGACATGTTATCATTAGGATGTCAGCTCTGCATTTTCCTTTGCTGATTCCATTCGCCTGGAATCATTCTTGGTTAATATGGGATAGTGATCAGGTTAGTTTTTCTGTGTGTAGCGTCCTCACCACTATTGGTAAGTAGTCTGTCCTTTTTCACTTACTTCCCATGCAGCCTTTGCATGTAGCAGATTTCTGCGTCTGTGTAGGCGGATCTGGGCTCCCTGTTCTGCTCTGCTCTTCATTTGTGCATAATGAGTCTTGATAGCTCGCCCACCCACAAGGGCTTTAGCCTTCTCTCCAGAGTGTCTAAGGTCCTTTAATTCATTTTATGATCTGTTATTAAGCTGCATTAAAAAGTTCTTTGAGATGGTAACATAAGTTGTGTACACTTTTAAAATTAGAAGCACAATTATAAATATCTATTACACCTTATGGACTTCAACATCTTAATATTGCCCATATGGAAGCAGGAACCCAAAAGAGTCAATTTAGATAGAATTCAGGACCATTTTGAGTCTAAATTGCTTTGGAAAGATGCAAATGACTGTTTGGACTGTGTAGCTGGGCACTGTAGATCTTGACTATACCACGGAAAAAGTAAAATGGTGAGCTAGGAAATCTATGACATTATATGTGCAATCAGTGCAATAAATTGTTTAAAATGTGTCAGAGATGATCGTTTTGTAAAGCAATCATAGCAGTGTATTCACTTAATAGATTGAGATGTGATCTTGTGAATATTTGATAGTCTTTTTCCCTCTTAGTCATTACTACTCCCTTTCATTGTAGTTACCTTACTTTCAACCTTCTTGTCACTAATTTTAGAATTCCTCATGGCCCTTAGCTCAACCTGTGTTGTGCTAATGACTATAGTATAAAATATAGAGCATATCGATTATGTATAGAAGGGGATATAGATACTAAAGATCAGACTTTTGTTCAAGCCCAGTGAATTTGAACCCAAGATCAGTAATTATTTTCCAAAATAATTTTTTACTTTGTCTCAGAATAAAGGACTTTATAATTTTCAGTGGGTTTTATTTATGTACACTGTCATTTTAAAAACAAATATATGACTGGAATCCCCTTTAAAAACAAATCATTTTAAGAACAAATTTTAAAAGCAAATCTCCTGTCACTGGAATCCCCTTATCCCTTGAATAAAATTTGGAAGTGAGATTGTGTCATCAGTTATATATTTTTTAATTTGAAATGATTTCTCATAAAAGGCTTTTATAAAGTTATTAGAACACCAAAAATTCTGTATGTTCTTCATCCAGCTTTCTCTTATGTTAATCTCTTTGTAGCTAGAATGTTTCTTTATCATAGTATTTTGTTTTATTGCATGTATTAAAATAGTTAAAAGCCTGCATTTAAATATTATGTTTCTTGAAAACACAGCCATTAAGTTATAGGAGCCTGTGTAAGTTACAATAACCATGAAGGAGGAAGTGACAAAGGAAGTATGGTATAATTAAATCCTGAAATGGTTCATATTCCAGTTTACAGTGAAAATCAAATTACAGTGAGAATTTACTCAAAATCAATGAACAAATTTATCGCCATTCTAAAGTGAGTGAAAGGAGACCAAATTTATAGATGAACCGAGTTTCAAAATTGAAACCTTCAGCTGATTGTTGAGAAAGAGGGAACAGATATACCTATTTTTGTATTTCAAAAATATGTAAATTTCATCTGATTCACAATTTGACTAATAATGTAATGGCTGATGGCAACAGTGGTGTATTTTTTGGATGCTAGTGCCTAGAATTTAAGTGTTCAGAATTTACAGTTTTAAACTTTAGCCTGCATAAAAAAGATTACCAATGGGAAAAATTATTTTAAAGCAAAATCAATACACTTAAATATATTTTAATAAGAAACATCTATTTATGTTGCGCTGGAACACTAAGATGGAGTAATTAAAGAGTAACTTCCTGGGATTTCATAATTAAAAAGAAAGTGAGTGCATTATATTTCTTGGCCAAGCTTTTGAGATGATGCATGTGTCTGTGTGTGTATATATAATATAAATACACACACACATATATATATATATAATGTGTGTGTATATATAATACACATACATATTCTGTTTCTGATTATTTTAACGGTTTTCACTATTGCCAATCGGTAGGATGGTGACTTGTGAGTGTAGTGAGTGAGCGTACAGAAGGTGCCCTCTGCCTTCTTTGCCTGTATTTAAAGGTTGATTCTCTGTGCTCTAATGGATTCAAGTCAAGTTCAAGTCTACCTGTTAATAACATTACATTTACTTTTAGGTGGATCTAGAGCACAGCCAGCCTCCTGGGGGCCCTGATAACACATGTGGTCTTGTTAACTGAACATCTCTTTGCTTGAGGACAGACAACCGTGTGCCCTTTAAAAGCAGTGTTCAAGTCGACTCCCTGAATTATTGTTTAGGGATCCAGTGAAATTCTTTGAAACATTTTTGTTTTTTTAACTGAGTGGCAAAAACATCATTTTTTTCACTTCCAAAAACCTTTCAGTGAGATGTTTTGCCAAGCATCTGAGGCATAGCAGTTGGAGTGGCAGACGGGTGAGAGATGTGTTTCAAGTGTGTGACTGTATTTTTTTATAATTTTATTTTAAGTTGATTGTACATATATGTGTATCTATCTACCTATCTGTCTGTCTGTCTCTTTCTACCTACCTACCTCTCTACCTATCATCTATCTCTCTATCCCTCTATCCATCTCTCTCTCTGTCTGTCTACCTACCTATCATCTGTCTACCAATCATATCTATCTATCTATCTATCTATCTATCTATCTATCTATCTATCTATCTATCTATCTATCTATCTATCTATCTATCTATCTATCTATCTCTATCCCTCTATCCATCTCTCTCTGTCTACCTATCATCTGTCTGTCTGTCTGTCTATCTATCTATCTATCTATCTATCTATCTATCTATCTATCTATCTATCTATCTATCTATCTATCTATCTAATCTATCTAATCTCTTTGTTTCAATTTCTACCCTGCAGTTCTCCCACCATCTTAAAACCCATGAACTATCTTAATCTCTTGTGCCCATTCCTTACCCAGTTTTCCCCTCCTCCCCCTTTCTTGCTCTGTGCTTCAGTTCTGTTGACAGTTTTAAACTACTCTTGTCCATTTGTTTGTTACCTCTAGCCCTCACATAAGCGACTGTGTTTTTATCACATTAAATTTTATAAGTAAACTGTAGTGCAGTACACATTCGAAACTGAAATTGTGGCTAGAAAAGCCTAGGAAGGAATCAGCCCCATCACATCTCTCTCTTGCTGGAAGAATGTTCATCACAGTTCCATGTTCTTGGCACAGCGCTGTGCTGGGCTCTGCAGCATGGGGCTTCAGAAGCTCAACCCTGTCTCAGTCTTACTGATACACGACAGCAAGAAGGAAACAGTCTTCCCCTTTGAACGCCCTGAGTATGACCAGTTGGGAAAGAAGTATGTGATGTTTCTTCTCAGCTCAACTGTTCTCAGATCGACACAGGTGGCATTAGGGTAACTGTAGCAAGCACAGGTAGTGGAATTTCACGTTTGGAACTTTGCCATCCGTGTTCCTGTGTATTTCTTATTTATAGAGGCTGCAAGGTTTTGCCAAAGCATGCCCAACATCTAGAGAATACTGCAAACACTAGGTTTTGTTTTTGTTTTTGGCCTAGGTAAGCGCATTTTTTTTTAATCTGTGATATTTCTGCTGGAGGTAATTGATCTCCGTTTTTATTTTAGCTATTGCTTCTTGAACCACTTCTGTGTGTGTATTATATGAGGTCACTCTGGTTGGGTGTGGGTATTTAGAGTGACCTAGGAAGAATGGGGACAAATGACTTGATACCTTGTATGTTCAGCCCCTCATTAGAAAAACAAGGAAAACAAATCTTCCTGAGTTGACATGGAAGGTGATTGCACATGCTTTGCATGTGGGATGTGCTTGGAGTCTTGTATACAGGTGTGTCTTGGAATTGCTATGGGAGATCCATGTGTCACACTATGAGGAAGGTGGTATTGTCATAGGCAGAAGTTCACCCACCAGGCCTTTTGGCTTCAGCTGTTCCTTTGCATGCTCCTCAGTGAATGCTGATACAAGGTGGCTCTGGCAAGTTGCGACACCTTGAAATAAGGAACCAGCCAACTATTGCATCTGCCAGTCTCCAGTCTCAGGTTTCTCCCTGCCATTCAATCATCAGTGATTTCTAGGTACAAGCTATTGCCTGCTCATCAAATACTTACATACCTTATGTATAAAGACAGATAAGACATGGAGCTTTCTGTTAAGGAGATGATGCTGAATTGGTGGAGGTGGTCTAGGAAACTTGGAATTTTTGTGGTGTCATGTAGAGACATGTTCTGGGATTTATGGGATGCAGAGGAGAGCATTTCCACTGGAGTGTGGACACAAGAGGAAAGTCTTTGACCTTCTGGGGTCTTGGTCTCCATGTCTGGATTAATGATGAATGGACCGAAGTTCAAGTTGCAGAATAGCGTTGACTGTCATACCTGCATGTGAGCAATGTGTCTAAAATATTTCTGTTTCTTGCTTCTGCCTATTTATGGTTTATTTCATTTTCAATTTATGATTTATTTCATTTTCAAAGAATATGTTATTTGCATCCAGGAGATGCACCTATATATTTAAGTGAATATTTTCTCCTTGCATTCCTCTGAGTATATCTACACATTTTCATTTGTTCATATGTGATTTTCTTCAGCTACATAGAGATACAATTTAAGATCATTTGAGTTCCTATCATTTGAGTTTCCTTTGTGATGAAAAGTGATAGGTTAGCATATTTGTAATTCTGCTTCTACTGATTTTTGCATGCTGTTCTGACTGGTGAGGGTTTTTAATATTTATATCTTGTCTTATAATTACAGTTCTTCCACAGTTAAAAATCATGTTCTATACACTTATATATAGAGATATGTTTATAAATAGTTCTATGTTTAAATCGATGTGATACTCACCATTGCAGCTGCTTCATCCTTGAGTTCTTAATTTTGATGTGTGTATCTGGATTAGTTAGAATCAGTCTTCTGATAGTTGTTTTGAAGGAAATATTAAGAGAAATCATGAGTGTTTTCTGACCTATTTCATACTCAAGGGCCAAGGTCTGCCTGATACTTTGATACTGGGAAGATGACTCGAGCTCAAATGTATTCCTTGCGTGACCATCTCTTCCCAGAGACCCCTGAAAATGTGGTTTCCTTGTCTTCTAGCATTTACTGTTTCTGTAGAGAATTCTGGTCGTTCAGTTAGCTCACTGTTATACACAAATTGCTTTATTTTCTGGGGTTTCCATTCTTACATTTTGCTTGCCCGAACTGAAAAATTGAAAGATGAAACAAGAAAAGATGGACTCTCTGTGAAAGTGTGATGTTTGAAGAGAAAAACAACTTTATAGTATCTGTTCGAGGGTTTGATACATGTTCTTAGTGGCTGGATAGAGAAATTCAGCAGCTTTCTGAAGCATTTTAGATCCCAGTGTTTGATTTCCACTCAGTAGGCAAATTAAAAAATTAGGTGGCTACATTAAGCTTGGAAACTAATAGAAGAAGAAAAAACAACTAAAATTAAACTTTTAAAATTAATTCTCTATACTTCCTTATTCCTGGTAAATACTGATTTTATTTTCCATGTTCTCTATTAAATCAGTTTTCATAGCCAACAAAAACCTATCCTTGTGTCTATTCCAGATGAAATTAAAGTAACATTTCATTGTGGTTATTATTACAATACTGTATTGCTGTCAAAATAGTGTAACAGTATGACAAATATTCTACTCTAACAGTGCTTAGTTTTTGAAATTTATCTACTAAGTTGCTCCTTTTCTGTCCATCTTGCTATTTTGTGGTTGATATTTCCCTTTTAGGGACTCAGTTTTTCCAGTCTTTTGAAACATTTTCACAGTTGAAGACATTGGAAAACAAAAGAAAATAAATTCACTAGCACAGGTTCATCTATAATACTGATTGTTATACAACTTAATATGAATTATTTGCTTTTATTTCTTATAAAGAACCATTTTCAGAGTCACCAATCGACCCCTGGTGATGCATGGTTACCACATATAACTTAAATTTATGTTATTTCTGAGTCAGAGAATTTTGTTTTTTGGTTCATTGGGACATATATTGCATAATGTAGTAGTGAAATCAGATACAAATCTTTTTTTTTTTTTTTTGGTCCTTTTTGTAATAGAAATATCAACAGCCAGGGGATATGTGGGATAGGTGTTCCTGCAACAGCTGTTTCAGGTGAAAGCACTACAGGTGTTCTCTGATTGTAAAAGATGCCTCAATAGAGGTAAACCACCGCTATGCCACCACCGCTATGCCTATGTGGCTCTGGATGTTTTGGTGCCTTAAGAAACCCACACTACACTATTTTGGTTATTGAGAGGAAAGAACAAATTGTTCTGGCTGGAAGGAGGGCAGGGTTCAGAAAAATACTTTAGAAAGGAGATAGCATTTTAAGCTGGGGATTAAAATATGATTCCCCTGGGACACACTGAGATGGGTAAGAGAACAAAGTAGTCAGAGGATTTGGATAATCCTAAATTGTGTACAAACCCTGCCTAATTAATCAGTCTTTCTTTTACCTCATGTTTTATTTTTCTAATTGCACCGTTAATATTAATTTTGACTTATTTTATTCTTTTTTTTCCCCATAAAGGAGATTTACTCATCTTGTCAATATTAACAAAATTATTTGGCATTATCTTTTATGGTGCTTTTGATTTGTAAATATCTTTAAGGATTCTTAATACGCCTTAGCGAATTATTTTTCAGCAATAGAAACTTAATTCCTGCTTGATGCATTTTAATATGCTGATCGGTGGCTTGCAGCCACTCTGCCTTCGCCTCAGATGACAATCCCTAGTTGTATATCTGTATGACTGTCTTCTTGGTGGTGCTCTTACCTACTGACTGCGGGTTCCATGAGTTAGGGACAATTTCAGTTTCCTATTACACGTCCACAGCTCCAGTCTGAGTCATGAGCAGGGCTCCACAAATGCCTCCTGAATGAAAGCACAAATCAATGAGGAAGAATGACTCTATCCTCATGCTCATTTTATCTAAAGCTAATGAAGATGACTCAGTTTTTAAGTTTAGTATAAAATGGTACATGTAGGTTAGTGTACCTCATAAAAATGCATCAGTAAACCCAGCGCCTGCACTGAAGTATGGTGAAATCCAAGCTTCTATTTACTTAGAAACCATAGAATGCTAACTTGATTTGAGAGACTCTCTGCATTTGCAGTGTCTAGTATCTCAACGTGAAGTGTCACTGCCTGCCAGCAATAGAAGCAGGACCCTGGGACACCTCGCCAGAATTTGGAAGCATCGTGGCAAATGTGTGGATCCTAGAGCGAGACTATGGAGACGGAGAACAGCACTGACCCATGGTGACCGTGGCCCACTGGGACACGGATCGACTCGTTGTTCTTCCATTTTCTCCTTTGCAGAATCCTCTTAGAGCAGTGACTGAATGAGCTAAGTCTTGCAAATCACTTAGAAATGAGACAAGTCAGGGTGAGGAAAGAGTGTGCATTTTGCCAGACTTAGAATCTGTAAACGGCTCACTTCTGCGAATCAGGAAGGTTTTGCTTGGGACCCCAGCCAGACACGTAGACCCATAATGTGGATTTATGGGGAGAAGGGGGGCACTTCAAGAATCTCAGCACACAATTAAGTTGGCAGCAAAAAGGGGGTGTGATGAACCTCTTGGCCAAGTCTGGGCGATTAGAGATGCAGAGAGGGTGGGGCCTGGTCCAAGGTCCTCCAGAAACCCGCCCACCTGCAGTGGCAGAGCCACCTCTCTGACCAGGGCTACCCGCCCCCACATGCAGGAGAGCCCTGCAGCCCTCAGACACTGAGAGCAGAAGCTCCCCACACTGTGCCAGCTTTGGTGCCTGTGTGCATGCTATGGCGGGAACAATCTCCTAATTTTTATTTAGGTGGAGCTTTGCCAAACAGCCGGGTTTCCATGCGCTCTTGCCTTCCACCTGTTTATCCGTGTCTTTGTAAACAAGCGGTTGCTTTTTGCTGATAATTAAGTTGCCAGGTCACTGCTGTCCCCACTCCTCCATCAACCAGGCTCCTTGCACAACTGCCTGATCAGCCCGTTTCACTTCAGCATCAGCACACGCTGCAGTTATCAACACAGACAGAGGGGCTCCGTACTCCTCAGCCTTGGTCAGGACAGGGTTACTCTTTCTAAGCAGGGGGAATGGAATCCACATCTGTTTCCTGCAGCCTGCAGGGGGGTCACTAATGGAGTGCTGTTACTGGTTCCCTTTGTTTCCCAGTCCTGTGATCTGACTTAACTGTGCTCTAGAGTCTAAACTCCTTCCCTGACTTCAAGATCCTTCAGAGCTGTTCGCCTTTCTTGCCTCTCCGGTCCAGCCCGTTACCATATGCTCTAGCGACACAGAATGACTTGCTATTGATTCTGTCTTGCTTCAGATTGTTGTCTGTAGTTCTCCCTGGATGGAGGCCTGTAGCATGCTGACTGCTGCAGTTTGCTAAGCTAGATTCTCAGATAGCACCTCTGAGGATGGGGATCCCAAGTTTAGGGTGAAGGTCATGTCTGTGGGCTCTGAGAATCTCCTCCACGCATCCCAGACCTGCTTAGCACATTCAGGCTGCTTCATACCCTGAGGGATGTGGGTCTGATGCAGCCTCCCACCCCTCCCCCTGCGCCCTTTCTCTCTCTTCCCTCATATGTGCAACACATGAACACATATACACAATAAACATATACACATGTTTATGTGCATACATGCATGCACATATAAATACATTCTATAAAATCATATAAATTAAGCAGATCATCTATCTTCACTTGCAAAGTAACCAGGATAGTATATCAAGATGGGCATGAAAAATGCAAGTTTTACACTGGTTTTAGACACCATTAAGGAAATGGAGGATCCCGGTCAGTCGGCAGTTAGGAATTGTGTTGGAGAGCTTGGTGCTTAGCAGCCTGGGCATACACTCAAACATACTGCAGCCTGCAGCGTACGGATGGTGACTGAGACAAGACCACTGGAGATCCGACAGATGGCTGGGTATCTGAGGAGAACCAGAGAATAGTTTTGAATATGCCCTTGCAACTGTGCAAAAGGGCACCATATGGAGTTGATTCAATTTGTGGTCATTTTCAAAGAATGCATTTCCCAAACCCTCAACCCCACACATGAGCTGTGCTTGTTTTGTAATTGTTTCTCCAAGACTTACTTGGTTAAAAACCACAGTGGGAAGAATTTCTCATCTTAAGTCCTATCTCCTGAGCATTGACTATGCCATATTGTTTCTCTTTTCTTATTTATATATATATTTTTTTTTATAGACACACACATTTATACACATACACACATATGTATATGTGTATAATTTACTGAGATAAAAAACAGCATAGTATAGAAATAACCATTTACAAATGTTTGGTACTAATGTTGTGTACCATCATGTCGGTCTAGTTTGAAAATATTTTTGTGACCAAAAGACAAGCCCCTCCACATGTCTCTATGATTTACCTATTTCTGGACATATAGATGGAGATGTATAGTAGGTAGTCATTTGTCTCAGTCTCTTCATTCTGGTACAGTGTTGTTGAGGTTCATCTGTGTTTCGGCATGTATCACCTGGAGCTTATTATTTCATTATGTGAATGTGACGTGCTTTTTACCCCCTTATTCATCAGGTGTGGATGTTTGGTTTACTTGTACCTTTTGGTGATTGCTGATTATGAATGCTGCTGCTGTACAAGGTGATATATTTGCATATATATATATATATATATATATATATATATATTAGTGAAATTGCTGTTTCATATGGTAACTCCCTGGTTCACTTCTTGAGTAACTGTTGCACTATTTTGCACACACTTCATTTTATAATTCATCAACAATATATCCATATCCTTGCCAAAATGTGGTAATTTCTTGTTATTTATCATTATAGTGGGTGTAAAATTGCATCTCATTGTGGCTTTAATTTGCTTTTCTCTGACAATTAGCATGTTAAATATCATTTTATGGGCTTACTGACCAGACATATATCTTTTGAGAAATGCCTACTCAAGTTCTTTGCCCTCTGGTGGAAGGTGAAGGTGATGATAGTACAAAATAAAAGTAGAAGTTAATTTTTTTTCATGTGGCTATTTGACATATCATGTTCATAGATTGTTAAGATATCCATAACACCCAAAACAATCTAAATATTTATGTAAGCCTTATTAAAATCCCAGAAACAATTATTGCTGATATAAGAAAAAATCTGTAATTCACATGGTGCCACAAAAGATCACAATATGAAATCACTTCCTGAGAATAGAGAATAAAGCTGGAAATATAACATTTCATGGTTTTAAAATGTATTGTGAAGCTGTAGTAATTAAAACAGTATGGTACCAGCATAAGTGCCAGCATACTGATCAATAGACTAGAAAAAATAATCCAGAAACAAAATCACACATAGATAATCAATTCATCTTCAAAAGGATGCCAGGAATATACCAAAGGAGTCTCTTCAACAAATAGTATAAGGCAAGGTAGTAGATATGTTTCTAATAACATTTATAACTTCTTACCAGATTCCAGCAGATGCTTGAACTCCATTCTGGTTAAGTCAGACTTAAGAATTAAGTCAGCAGAAAGTATCACTACCTTGAGGATTTGTAAATCAATTTTGTGTGCATATTTGTTTCAATGTAAAAACAAGCATGGCTTGAAGTGTTATTAATAGAAATATGTATGTGAATAAGTCATGCTTCAGAAGATCACAATGCATTATTTTCAAGTGTTTTATCTTTTTTTTTTTAATATGACGAAAATAGCATTGTGTGGAATCACGGTTGTGCATTGGAAGATATTTGATCAATATGGTGGTTTGTTTTTACATAGGGATGTGAAGACCCATTGAGACTTGAATTTTAATTGACAGCAGATGAAAAGTATAGAGCTTTTAGGGGGGTAAATGCCACAGCAGAAAATGTAAAACATTGGCAGTCCTTCTCTTTCAGTAAATTACCTGCAGCTGTATTGGCGAGTGACTTGTCATTTATATTCAAAAAGCTAAATCATGGGCAATTTGAACTCATTTATCTTTTTTAAATCCATGAAAATAATGACATTAATCTTTTTCCCCAAACAGAATGATCAACTAGTTTGAAATACCAATTTTCCCAAGAGATTTCCACTGACAATAGTGTATCCAGATTAAAAGCCAGAATTTAAAAGGAGGGATTAGGACTTCAAATTTGTTTAAACTACAGGCAGTATGAGGTTTCAAAATTGCTTCCATCATGCAAAAACAAATATTTGTCATTCAGGCATTACTATCCAGGACCTATTCTTCCGCATCAAAATGTGCTCTCTTTAAAATGATTGGGATACATGATTTTCATTGAGGAATGAATTTCAAAAATAAATGCTTTTGTTAAAGTATCATCTATTTTATCATTTTCCAAACCCAGTAAAATAAAATTGTCACAACAAAAATTTGCTTTTTATACTTACTAGCTTCCATCAGTTTTTTCTCAATGCTTTACACCCCCCCTCTCTCTCTATATATATATATATATATATATATGTGTAGATACACACATTATATTTAAGTCTTTTCTTCAAATCCCTTCTTGTCTTCATTGTTGATACTGATGTTTTCAAGTTGGTAGCACCAGCAATAACTAATGATAATGTTTATCGAAATATTAAAATGTGTCCATGTTTTCAACATATTCCATTTTTGACAATTCAGCATTCACCTCCTATATTTGACAAGTGTCAAGCCTCTGCTTAGTGACCCAGTATTGTATAACAAAATCTATACCCTAGTCAGCCTTGACTCCAGACCATGGCTCCGAGGTAGTGCTCAGTGCTCAGGTATGATTTTTGCAGCGAGCGCTGTCTTCCTTTTCTATATTTGTCTTTTCCATGACTAAGCTTCTGTCAGTGTAGTTGGAACTTGAGTTTCATTGAGCACAATGAGCTATATTTCATCATTCTCTTTCAGGAGGAAAGCTCAAAGGAATGCAGGAGCAGTGGCTCGTTATAGCTGATATAAAATATATCTTTCAGATGACTCTCTTTCCTAATGAACATATGTGATTTTTAACTGTGGTAAAGTCATTGATTAAAAAAAAAATCCAAAAACTTCTGTCATTTTGTTATTTTTGTTGCAAAGGAACTATTCATAGTTCTTCAAAATCATGGACTTAAAATGAGTTGATTAATTTTTCTTATTGTGCATTTTGATATTTGGATTGTCCCAGGTTTTGGGAGCCTTGACAGTAGTGGGAGCCTTGACAGGTAGGGCTTGTGCTTTCCTCACTTTTCCTCGTCAGTCTGTATGCTTTTTCTTACTTTCTGGCAGAATATATGAGGAGTGGCTAGCATATTATAGAAGAGGACTCTTCTGTATTAAAGAATGACCAATAAAAATGCAAAATAAGTGATAGAAACAGAAAAGAGTGTTCTTTTACACTCAATGAAGTCATAGTTGAATCACTTGGGTATCATCAATCACTGTGTGGAACCAGTGAGAAAAGAGGAAACCTGAACTTAAATGATGACCCTGCAGGTCGATGAACATGGAGAATACCCCCTACTTGTGGCTGACTTCATTCTAGCTTCTCTCTAAACCCCTCTCTCCGTCTCTCTGTTTCTCTCTCTCTCTCTCTCTCTCTCTCTCTCTCTGTGTGTGTGAATGTATAATATGCAGCTGAAGTAGAACTATCCATGGAACCCACCATTATCTTTCTTTGTGCATTCCAGCCATCTGCCATGTCACAGACTAAGTCATCCTCTAGAACCTGTCTACCTTTTTTTCTCTTTAGTCCTTTAGAAATAGCCTAAAAGATCCTTCCTTACTATGAGCCTATCTTTTTTAATTTGCTCCCCAAGTAACTTTCTTTCAGACACAGTGAATGAACTTGCCCTTGAGTTTTCCCTACCTTCAGAATGTCCACACTGTGCTTCCTTCTGTCTAGAATTTACTCTCCTTATACCCTCTTCCTTTCTCAGGAAAGGAAGCTGCTAGTCGTTTTTTGTTTCCTGCAGATCATTTTAATGTAGGTAGGGCACCGCTTCTTCTAGGATATCTTCTTTGACATTCCAAAGCAGGTCATGTCACCCTTCTCTTCCCCCGTGTCACTGATAAAATTATATTACAGCTGTGTATTTATTTGTTATCATTTCCCACCAGCAAGGAGGTTTATGAAAACAGCACTGTATATGTCTTTTAACTGTGTATTCTCAAGTACAAGCTTAACACAAGTCCTGGAAGATAGTGGTCATTTACTAAGCATTTATAAAGTATTTGTTAGTTACTAGTCTTGCATGCACTGCTGTGTGTGTGCCTGTGGCCTCAGCTCTCCCCTTGGGGTAAGAATATTTACAAAATATATCCTCAAGCGTCAGCTTTCCATGAATATTTTGATTGCATTAATGCCTCTTTCCATTTGGGTGTTAAAAATTCTAAATGTCATAGGTATTCAAAAGTACATTTATTCAACACATCCTTGTAAATGATAGAATGGCCCAGTCCTATTTTAAACAAGATTTTTTTTGGTCTTTATTTTTATTAAAAGCTTCCATGAATTGCTTTGGCTTCCAAAAAAAAAAAAATGCTTTTAGAAAGCATTCATGTAAGGTATTAACTGATTAATCCTTGTGCTTGAAGGTCCCCAAACCCTCAAATCTGTGCAGAACTCAACAAATCCAGATTAATAGAATTTAAGCATTGGAAGGGTGGTTTCTCTTGGGAGCCTGAACAATTATTTTTACTCTGTGCCTCAGAAACTGGAGCCTCTAAGAATGTCCTGCCTTTTAAATTCTTGGAGCGAGAGAGGACTGGCAGCTCTTATTTTCATTCCCTTCATCAATGATTTCTCTTCAGTCTGTTATTTGGAAGTTGGTCTGTGGCTAAGCCTTTCGGGATTCCTCTAGCTGCACCTGTTCTCATTTGGCTTTTTCCCTTAGCTCTGGGCTTCCAGAGCTGGACAGAGGTATTTGTGGCATAGCTACTCATTGCCTCTTCTGCTTACATTGCCCCTCAGAATGTCTTCACTTACCCACAGTCCTCTAAGACTGTGTTCTGTAAGGTGAAACACTGACCTTTTGCCATTGATTTAATGGAAACATTTATCTAACTCCTGAATAAGATCAAGATATTCACAGATGGGATTCTAGTTCACTGTGTTACATGTCATTGGCCCTGTACCGGCCCTTGTTTGGTGAGTGTGTATGTGTGATGCATGTTTTCATCTTAATTTTACTCCTATCTTAGGTTGATTTCATGCTGCAGTATCTTCGGACTGTTCCCTAACGTCCTGTTGGCACTGGATAATGCTTAAACTGCAACGGTTAATTATGGCGACTTTGTTTGAAAAATGATCTGCGATAAACTTTTGTCAATATTTTGTTACTTTGATTGCTTCCTTCTTTGTTTCTATCATTCTCAACTCTGGTCCTAAAAGCATAAAGATCTGGGCCATCTAAAGATTTGGCAATTTTTGAAGTGCACAGTACGTAATTATCAATTGTAGCACACTTAATGAGTATAATAACCTAACAGCATGAGTGGTGTTTTCATAAACATGTTTGCATAATGATAGACTCACATCTGAAAAGAAATCATCTAATCAATGTGAATTCTAGTAATTTGTCACACATCCTGATGTGGGATTGACATTTTCTCAAAACCTTTTTAGTTGAAAGCTTGTCTCAGGAGATTGTAAACAAGACATGCATCACAGGGGAAGGAATAAGTGTGTTTTGCTGTATAAATTTTTATTTCTATTGTCCATTTTTAATTCTTGAAGGGAAAACCTAGCCTTGGAGTTATACACATCTTTACTTTAGACAGTTAATGCCTTTTGAGCTTTGATTTAAAAAGAATCCCTATTATTATCTAAAATAGCATTTTTGCTTCATCATGTCCTGTTTCAGACATAGATGGTCAATGATTTTTTTTCCAGGACAGAAATGAAGAAAAATAATCTCTAAGATAGTGTAGTCACACGACGCATACAATTCTATAGTTAAAACATACAGGGAATCTTATATTTGTTAATAAATTCTGTAATTCCTGTTCATCATGTGCAGAATCAGAGTAAATTTATAAGCAATGTAAATTACAGAATGCCTGTAAAGAATTAAAATTATCACTTAATATTGAACAGGGTCTGTGGGCTCCTCTTCTAAACACAATGACTAACAAAAAAGTAGCTTCCATTTTTAGATCTCAGGTCATATTTTTTAAAGTAAACACTCTTCAGTTTAACTTTGATTTCAAGTTGTTTCCTTGAGCTTTTTTATGTAATCACTATTAAATATGTTTGTTCACAAAAGAAGTCAAACTCTACTCATTCAATTAAGGTTTATACTCTCTATACCTATTTTTTTTTTAAACTCAAACACGGAGGAAAAGACTATACCTTCATGCACACACACACGCACATAAGTACACACAACTGGAAATTAATCTGTTCATTGACTTCATTATCAACGTAGATTAACACTGCAAACTGTTTGATTTCTCTCCTACATTCAAGAACCTTCAAATTTTTGTTAAGTTAAAATAATGAAAACAGATATTGATGAATTTGTATCTTCATAGGATGGAAGAAGAAGATTTGCTTTCTGTATTTTTGTGACATACCTGTAAAAGAGAAGCAAAATGTATAATTTGATTAAAATTGTTCTTAAAGTTAAACATAAGGTTGTACATGTTCTTCCACCTTTGGAAGTATTTCAGAAGCAAACAAGAAAAGAAAGCAGGATTTAGAAGGAATGATCCTCAACTATTCCATGATTACTAAGTTCCATATTTAATGTTTCCTCAAGTAGGCAAAAATGAGAGTGAGAGCGAGAGTGGGAATGAGAGAGAAATAAAGAAAATGGCAGGAGGAAAAAGGAGAAGGAAGAAGGAGAATGTAAGGTTATTTCCCCTCAGTTCATAATAAAATTCCTTTTCTGGTCAATAAGATGTTGATCCAAATTTGCTTTATATTGACACCAATGTTAGGTTTGGGCTTTCTTTCTCTCCTTTCTTTCATTTCAAGTACGACAGGGAACAGACCTTAAAGGCAGTGTCTAGGGAAGGGTCAATAACCAAGAGACAGTGGCTAATTTAGATCTGATTGATTGATTGGCAAGGACCATCCTGTCTGCCTATGATGATACATTGTCATCCTATTATATGATGTCATAAAGTTATAGAACAAAGAGTAGTATAAGCTCAATAAATGATTGGGAAAATGGTGAAAAGTTGCCCTATTCTGCTATGACAGCTGTTGGAGACACAGCCATATGGTCATGTGAAGGTCATATTATCCTGAGAGTTAATGGTAATTTATGCATGAGCTCACTTTAAAATGGCAAATGTAAATACAGTAAAAAGGCACGTGTTTACCTGTAGATGAGTGAATCTGGTAATGAACCTTGAGAGTTGTGAATCAGTGATACAATGTGATTCTGATCTAGATGAAGTAAAACACATTCAACTATGTTTTCAGGCACTACTTTAGATGCGTGAAATGAGGGAAATAGAGATTTCTTTCTAAGTTTATATTCAGCTAATCTAAAATTGACTTCAAGACAGCATAAACTAAAAATTTACTATGTTTTCTAAAACAATCTGTATCATCAATTTCTTATATCTCTCGCATGATGCAAAATCGGTGCTTAAAAAAGTCCTCTATGACTACCAAATATTCACATATTATACCTGAATTACCCCCCCAAAACCTGTATATGCAGTTTACTCTACCTTGTATGCTATTTTTTATGAGATAAACATTAACTGTTGATCTTAATCTCTCCAGTCATTATTATTGTTGTGCAATCTGTGTTGGAATGATGGAGGCACAGTTACCTAAAGAACTTAATGAGTGTGAGAGCCCCTCATTACCCTGTAACTGGTAGCATAGGAGTTGTCTGGCAGTTTTGAAAAGCATGATGCCATACAACAGGTCGTGATGCCATTCTGAAGTTATTTTATTGCGTTTTCAAAGGAAATGAAAATTCACCTTGTTTCTGACTGTGGGCCTCATTATTAATTCATAATTTATCCTCCCGAAGTGATTATCATGATTCATGTATCGTTCCCTAGCTTGTATTAGATACAAAGTTGCCATTATATAATGGGGACAATTTGGTATTTCTCATTACACTGGAATTACTTCCTTGTATATAGTGAAGGAGGTGTCTGTATTTCAGGAAGCAAATTGCCAATACATATTTAACAGAAAGAAACTGTCACTGAACAAAGTCTCCCTTTAAATTCTGCTCCACTTGGACTGAAACACTTGGAATTTGAAACTTAGTTAAGCTGAAGACACACCATACATTTGAATGCTGAGTTGGCACCAGGTTCTGTGAAAAGTGATAGGCTATGACCTTGAAGAGTGACCTTGAGGATCACTCAGTAGATGGGATTATACTGTATTGTGTGTACATTGTATGAGAATGTGTGTATGTATGTATATATATAATATATAGTGTTTGTATTATATGTTATAGTTTTGTATATACTATATATAATGTAACACACTGTGAATATTTATCCATATATTTGCATAATATATAACAGTATATTATATATTATTATAAATATATTTAATATTTTCTATTTGCTGTGTTGCTTCGACATCTTAAAGTCTCTTTTTGCTTGGAGAGAGACTTGCTTGCCCGCTAACCAGTTCTTAGAGGTCAGTGCTTTGAGTAGCCCCCCCGAACCCCCACCCCTCTGACTCACATACCACAGGAAGCAAAATCTCTCTCTTTCATCATCCCAGGACTAGGTACTTTGCAACCCAGATTGCTCAAACTTGCCAATCAATCCTAAACCATCTTACTGCCTTGGAAGGGGGGGAGGGGGGGAGAGGACAATGCTACTTTGACCTGTTATTCCCGACCTCTTGCTTTCCTCACAGTCCAGTGTACAGTGTGCTTGCGCCCACCTTTGGGATTGAGGTTTTAATCAGGTTTGTTTTCTTGAGCCTCTCTGTCTCCTGAGACTGCCCCTGACTGATCATCTGCAGAATACAGAAGATCTGAGACCTGGGTAGCAATGATAAGACAGATGACTTTTTATCTTACTTATTTGTTTGTTTAATACACATGTAAATAAAAAGGCACAATGTCCTTATTCTTTGTTTAAACAATGCAACATTTTAAATTTCCATCACTTAATTTTGTACATGTGCTTTGAAGGATGGGCAAAGATAATTAAGAAATCACTAGAGAGGGTAACCTAATTTGGGGGAGAATGTTATTTGCAAATGTATAATTTGGGAACAAGTCCAGAAAATTCCGAGGAAAAGACTTAGTATGAGAGGAGAAAACAACAAGTAAGGACTGGTTACTCGTTCAGCTAATGGCTGATGATTTTGACTAAGGTGATGGAGCTAGAACATTTAAGTCACGTTTTTATGGACCTTTCTTTTAAAGGATGGAGACCGTGCCTGGATACGGAATTAACAAAGACTAGATGAAGAGACATGCTATCGAAGACTATTTGAAAAGAGTGATGTACTAGAAAATGTAAGAAGTCTGGTTCCTCCAGACTTAGGGAACAGACTTGATGTATTTTAGGAATAAAAATCAAGCCAGCATGGTGGGTAGAGGGAAGGATTGGCAAGAGATTAACTAAGTGGGGACTGCAAACTCTGCCACACTCTCTGGCTTTTCTCTAAAGTTCTCTGAAATGACACTGGACAGATTTAAGCGAGGATTTGTCTTACTGGTTTTATATATTTAAAACATCTCTTTGGTTGCTATGTTACAAGTGGATGGGAGATCGAAGGCTCCAGAAAGGAAGGGACCAGGGAGTCTACTTGGATGTTATTGCAGGATTGTCACAGCTAAGAGAAACTTGCAGTTCTGAATGAATGGACGGTTGGGTGGGTTGGTGGGTGGGTGGGTGGATGGATGGATGGATGGATGGATGGATGGATGGATGGATGGATGGATGGATGGATGGGTGGATGGATGGGTGGGTGGATGGGTGGATGGGTGGATGGGTGGGTGGATGGATGGATGGATGGGTGGATGGATGGATGGGTGGATGGGTGGGTGGATGGATGGATGGATGGGTGGATGGATGGATGGGTGGGTGGATGGATGGATGGATGGATGGATGGATGGATGGATGGATGGATGGATGGATGGTCCTTTGCTTAGGTCTCTCTCTCGAGCATATTATTTTTGGGTTGAGCAGAAATACAGAGAAACATTTGAAGTATCTGCCGAAATGCACCCTTTTTCTTCCAGAAGAAATTCTCTTTGCTCAGTTTCCCACGGTGAGTTTCCGCTTAGCTTATTCGAGTTTGAATCCCCTAATCGCCTACTTTGCCTCACACTGTTGCTCTGTAATGTTAATACTTGTGGCTCTGTGGGTACTTTATTGAGTAGGACTTTTTCAGGCTTTAGCCTGTCAGCTTCTCCTAAACAACCCCTGGGTTGGGTCACATGAGGGTCCCTATTTACAAGTGAAGAGCCTGAGACCAGACCTCTCCTAGAAGATGGTTCCTAGGTAGGAAAAGGCGGAGGACCAGCCGCCCCCCAGGAATGCCCCTCGCTGAGGCTGGGAGCCAGCAGGTGCCTGTGCAGCCGTGGAGATCCAAGGGCACCTCACATTCGGAGGACATGGCGCTCACAGCCCCCGCGGGCCCCTGTGCTGCCCCCCTCTCCCCAGGATCCCCCAGGGACAGACTCCAAGAACTCACAGTTCTCGGGTGCAGGGCTCAAGGACAGCTGCTGGGGGCTATAGAGCGTCTGTGAAGGGCTGGCTGCCCCCCTCCCCCCCGAGGTTGTGAGGCCTGGGCATGAGCTTGCGCCTTCTTGGCTCCTGGACCGTCAGCCTTGTGCCCCAGCTTCTGGGGGCACCTCCTCCTGGGGCTCCCGGGGTTTGGGGGCGGGGAGCGTCCAGTGATTGCGTGAACTTCTCCTTGGCAGTCCTTCCCGTTCCTTCACCAAGAGAGACACTTGCTGTGGTCCATGTACAGGCTGGACTATTCCTCATCTGTTACAAATGACAAACTGGATGAATTCGACGAGATCACAAGGATGGACCCAGAAGCCATCCTCTGAGCAGAAACAAAGCAGAAAGAAAGACAGAAGTCAAATGGTGTCACTAAGATACGGGATAAAGGGAAAACAAAAGGCCAGGTGCAAAAGCCCAAACAAGCCAATAACCAAACTAAAGTGCACACCTGGGGTGGGGGTGTTGGGGGGAGATGGGTGGGAGTGATCAGGGAGGGGAGGTGGTGGGTGATCCCCGGCGAATATAAAGGTGTGAAATGTGTGTGTGTATATGTATGTGTGTATGTATGTACTTAGGTGTGTGTGTGTGTGTATATATATTTTTTAAGTTTGTCTGCTCTCATTTCTTCAAAGAAACATTTTTCTCCTTTTCATTTGTCCCGAATCCCAAAGTCTGGCCCTGAGGCAGACAACTGATCCAATTCAGCAAGTCTGCTAAGCAGCAAAAGCTCTTCATAGCGTGTTGTTTTACGCCCTGTTTTCATCTGGGTTGAAGAAGCTCATACGACTTGAAACCTCCTCGAAGACAAATTGTGCTTTCGTTTCAGCTACTAAAAAGCAGAAGGGAAACACGTTCTACGTCTGCTCGTATCAAAGAGTAAAGATTAATTCGCCCAGTCTCGGGTGGGCAAAACATTAATATTTCTTCTTTCAGGTAACTGGGTTTTGCAAACTTGACAGAAAGTTTGATCTTTGCATTTAGTTATTACGAGGCGCGTGAGATAGGATGCAGGCCGCACAGCAAACCTGTGTTTCAGTAAAAAACGCAATTCCTTGCTTTGGGGGATAAGTCCCATGTGATATTTGCATTCTATTTGTTATATGGGGTGACCCTATTTATAGCCTTAACGACAAAGCTGACTTGAGTTAAAAGTAGGGTCAAATAATACAAAGGTGTTAAAATGTCTCCAGTGAGAGTACATCTTCACAGTGTGAACTCAGATTCCCTGTTACCTCAGCAGCCTGCAAGGTGGGTGTTGTCGGTCTCAGTGTCACCACGGCCGCCCCTCCCTCGCCATCTTGATTTTGAACTCCGCTGGACCCTCGCAATGTGGCTCTAAAACAGACCCTTCCCATGTCCTTGTTGGGTCGCATGCAAGGATTTGGGGTCCTTTCTGTGTGACAGGGTTGCTGAGACCCAAGACCACTGCATACTCTTTCTCCAGTTAAGTCCTGGAGAGAATATGCCAACTCTCCCAGACCACAGTCAGCTGTGGAGTGCTGGGGGCAGGGTGGGTTGGGGGGGTGGCTCCTAGAATTACACACACCCATCCCCCTTGCTTTCATCTTCCTTGTCACCTTTGTGAATTTATCACCACCCCCCAGAGGTTTCCACCTCATCAGGGCAGGGGTGGTGGTGGGAATAAGACCTGGAACTTCAAATCTTGCCCTTGTATTCCTCTCCCTTCTGCCTAATACACAGGGCAGCTTTCTGGCAGTGCTAATAGCCCTTACATTTTGCCTCCCTGGCCTTGAACAATGGCTTAATGCTTTGCTCTTGAGCACAAAATGGGCTTTGAAAAATGAGGAATACATTTTTTTTTTTTTTTTTTTTTTCTTTCTCAACGTACCTGGGCTTTTATAGACTCACTAAAAATTCACAAAAGACAGCTTTCAGATCCAGCAACCCCTTTATTTCAGATAATATTATCCTTCCTGGTGAAGGGATGAAGACCTTGGGAAAAGCTTCATTACAGTAGGATTTTCAGGAATTGAAAATATATTGCAAAACAGTTTTAAAAATCCTCTATAATAAAACCTTCATCATGTGTTTCTTCCTCACCACCCCCCCCACCATTTTCCTTTTCCACCTTTTCCTCCCTCTCTTTTCTCTCATGCTTCCATATTACATTCTCTTCATTTTCCTTTACCATAATTGTGTGGTCATTATTATAAAAGCAACATGCTTTTTTTTTTTGCTCAAAAAGGAGCTAATTTAAAAGCTTTGATTCACCCTGAAGACTAAATTTCAAGATATATGAGGCAAAATCCAGACCTTCAGTCTAATAGGAATTGGAAACACTCATTTTATTTTGACTCACTCAGGAAATATATGCTTAGATCTTTGAAGTAGAACTTTACCTACAAGGAATTTGAATTGAACTCTTGGTATGGTTCACACAAGGAATACATCCCTTAATATATTCCAGGGACCCATTAATTAGAAAATGTGTCAGGAACTATTTTAATGCCATTTTTCATTTTTGAGCCAACTTCTCTACAACCCCCTGGGGAACCTGAGTGTGCTTGCTTTGGCAGAAGAATTTTTGTTACAGAATCACAGAAGTAGTTGCAAAGGTTTCTCAGTGTACTGCTTTCCAATTAGTGTATTTAGAGCTAGGTGATTCATGTCAACAAAAGCTAATGTAGCCTCACAATTCTTGTCGATCACAAAACTAAAGCAATCTCTTCAGGATTACTGCTGCCAGTGATATTAATTTTCTGGCACTAAATGAACCAACTCAGAACTTGTAATATAATGCAGTCCTTTATTAAACACTAATGCATTCATTCCAGATGTTGTTTAAAAAGTGTATTTTGGGACAGACTTAAATATATAAAAGTTCCCAGATAAAACCTGAAATAGGTAACATTTCACTTTTAAGTGAAAGTATTTAAGTATTAAATTTAACAAATTGAGTAAAATTCAGTAAACCACTGCTGAAGAAATAATATAGTTAGTAAATAGAAATTATTTAGCATCAGTATTTAGTCTACTTTAGCACAGTAGAGGAAGTATTTGGAAAACATGCAGTCATTTTAGATTAAAAAAAAGAAGTGCTTAAATACAAGATGATATTAGAAGCTGATTTTCACTGGGAAAGTGGGAAAAAACAAAAGTATTGATCTTACTAAGAATAAGTAGTTTACAAGGAATAAAGTCAAACTAAACATTAAGACTAGACCTTGTGGAAATGCACTGTATTGATTGCAAGTACCTTCTTAGTGTTTGCGATTTGCTCATATTTAGGAAATAAAAATAAAATACTTTGAAATTGAAAGCTTAAAATAAAGAACAATACCAGAAAAAATCACCAAAGTGAAAAATGATTTTCTGTTTTGAAAAGAGTAATTCAGTATTTTTTATATGCTGAGCACAGTTTTAAAATGTACCAGCTCTGCCTGGAACCCTGTTCTTGAAAATAAGAAGATTTGATTCTTACTGCTTAGCTATGTACCTGAAAGTTAATTCCTTTCTTTAGGTATATCAGCTCTTCTGGTCAATATGAAGCGGTGTTGCTTTCCACTTAAAAAACTTGATTTTTCTCCATTTTATTTGGCTTATGTTGATTTTCCAGTTATGCTAAGCAAGTATTAAACAATATGTTAACTGCTTGTCACAAGTATAGCTAAGACTAAATTCAGCTTCCCAAAACTAGTATTCCATGACATGAGAATATTATCTGATCCATTTGTTTGCTGTACAAGAGAATTATCATCTTGTAAATGATTTATTTAGCAAATACAATTACTTTCTAGCAATATGTCCATGTCAACCTTTTGTATATAAAGGATGTGTCTGAGCAAAATATTTTCCAGTTATTCCTAAACTCTCATGGTGAATTTAAGTGCCTGAGATCTCAGGATTTTTGTTTTTAACTTAAGATTGGAACTCTTTCTAGAGAGCAATCACAGGGACTCTTTTTAGAAGACAGATGTAATTGTCACTTTGTAGATGGTACTCTCAGAACGAAATGGCTGGCAAGTACTTCCTGTGGACACGGCAGTGGTTCATGGACTAAGGAAACCCATGAGAGAGTCAAGAACCAGCCTGTGTCACCTCTAGATATGAAGGTCAGGAGGAGGAAGTGGTGACCAGTACAGGACTGAGGCTGATGGAGGGGCCTCCCAGTAGACTTGACCTTGAGGAGAACATGGGAAAGTGAAAGGGAACAGGCAGTAGAATCCCACTACTTGCTCTCACTTGCAGGTTACACATTCCCTTTGTCAGAATATGACCGGAACTGGCTGCAAACTGAACTTGTGCGGCAGGCTTTTCAGACTACCTTCTGGATGACAGAACAGAGACGATTGAGAGATGATCACGAAGAACCCACAGGGCACCTGACATAATCCTCCTGTTTATGAACACAGTATTGATTATTTGGATTTATCAGTTGAGGGTGAGACTACTATGAGTTCCATCAAGGATCCCACCACTGAATGTGTTTGCATAGCAGGCTTCATAAGTAGGCTTCTTGCAGCACTAAAGATGGGTGAGGTGTCATTTTGACTGTTTCGTGTGTGTTTTATGGAATATATCAACCAGGCCACAGTTCTGCTTGAAGTCTACATGTAAAGTCTGAAATGAACTTCAGAAGAACTTTTATTTGGTGGAGGCGTCAGGGAAAACGTACCTTCAAGTGTGCAAGTGTCACCGGATGAGGAAGGGGATGCAGAGCTCCCTCAGGTCCATGCTCACCCTCCAGTAGTGCCAGGTAACAAGCCTGGAATATTGCTGTGCACTTTCTGGGACCCCGAGGATGGGACCCAAGACACCTTCTCCCAGCCCATGAAAGCTTTTGAGATTGAGACTGATCTGGATTGAATAGATGACTCCACAGACACCAGTGAGGGTGAACAATTAGCCAGCAATTATTGACTAGCAAAAGAGCAAGAAAGCAGAGCTCTGGGGAGACTTTTCTGGGTATCAGAGACTCTAAGTGCTACGGCTGGGATTTGAGAACAAAGAAATTAAACCTCATTGACTAAGAAGGACGAGCAATGGGACTTGGTCAATTCCCATTTGTTCATCCCCTTTTCCATCGGTCAATTCCAGTGGGTCCATTTATTTTTGCTAATTGTGGGCTCCAGTCAACTGCTGCTTGGTGGTCATCCAAGGCTTGGGAAGGTCTTGTGAGGCCTGTGTGAGTATGAATGCCCACAACTGCAGTCTGAACTGGTTTGGTGCCAGGGTCTGGAGCGCCATCTTCTTTCTCCAACACCTGGGGGACTCAAGAAGAAAGGTCTAAAGGGATAGCTCAGGAATACCAAGGAGAAAATTGGGGTACCTAGTAACTTGGGGGAAAATTGGGAAGATATTAAACTGGGGAAAATTAGTAGTGAGAACAATGGACCAAGCAAGCATCTGAGCCCAGAGTCATCAGATTTGTTTGACCTTTTGTTTACCAAGGTAGCCCGTGGGAACAGCAAAACACTATCCTTGACCTGTCACTGTCCCAGGACCTTCCAATCTCAAAGGTGGTTTCAGAGACCCATTCCAGACTAAAACATCAGCCTGCAGAGATAGCAGTGATCATGTTGTGCCACTGGAGGCTACACAGTCATCATGTATTGCCAAGGAGTGGAGGACCTTGGTGTGACATTTCCAGAATGCTGTGGACTTCATCATCCTAAGTTCCCCTAGAACTAAAATTTTACATCTTATTCATTATCAAAAGAGACCGTGTTTTTTATTGTATTTCCTTGCTTGTCATGGTTCTGAGACTTTGATAACAATTAAAGATCTAATAGTATCATTTATTTTATTTGACATTGAGTTTCTCCATGCTCATAAGCACTCAGTCCTGGGCTTGAAGATGCAGCCACCCCAGACTTTCCCATCATGTGGCCATGGTGACCCATCATCTTGTTCTTCAACTTCACTGTGCCGGTGAGCCTTTGGCCATGTCTCCTTCAAATCCAAAGTGAGCAAAAAATTCGGTGCTCTGAGCTCTGGTTATAAACACTCCTGCTTCCACAGGAAGATTCCAGGATTTATATGCCAAGGTACTGATTTCAGCCACTGTGTTGGCACTGATGACAAGTCCATTGATGGGGAGAAACTTGGTGATGAGAATGTCATCATGAAACATGCAGATCCCAAACATTTGCCCTCTGGTCCATGGGAAATACCGAACCTAACATAAGCTATTCTCGTATTTTCACCTGCAAGTCAAGTCTGAGTGCCTGCATGGCCTTAGCCAAGGAGAAAGTTGACATGGTTACTGTGGATGCCATGGAGGCTGTGAAGCCAAGAACACCACTGCCAGCTGCAGACATGCCTAATAAATTAACTTGTGTTTCATCTCAGAACATTTGTTCTGAGCTCAGGAACATGCCTCTTCACCCGTATGCTTCCATTCTGTCCTCGATGACAGTTATAGTGCAGACTTTCCAGTCTGGGTCGGTTCTTTATTGGTCTAGCCATCAAAGAAGCCCTTGTTGAAGCTGACAGGCCTCAGTGCTCCTAGGGAACCAGGCTCACAGGGACAGTAGGTGACAAGGCATCAGGGGCAGGGGGTCTGGGAGCAAGCAAACCCCACATCCTTCCAGGAATCTTCATGCTCGTTCTCTTGGCTCTCTCTTGTATTCTTCCATTCTCTGCTTTTCTTGCATTTTTTTCCATGTTTTCCTATCCATGCTTTTCTTCCAGGGTGACACCACTCCTTTGTTTCCTCCTAGGCCCAAGTGTGCGCACGCACACCCACACCTCTACCCTCACTGGGCCAGGTATGTGCAGTCATGGGGAGGATGTAATACCACAGATGCTGGTCATAGAGACTAATGGCAGAAAAAACCTGACCAACTCATTTACCCTACATTTCCCTACAGTTCTTTGGGGTCCATGTTTTCAAGTTTAGCTGGGTTGCAGATAAAAGTTTCTGGTAATGAAGTCTACAACAAATAGCAACAAATACTAAATCCTGAGGATGCACTGAATGGCATCGATTACTCTGTTGTTTTAAAACAATATTTGCTGTATACTTGAAGTAGACTATTTGAGTTTTAAATTTTAGGACTGATCCAACATCTGTTTATCTGAGTGCATTATAGCTGTGTAAGAATTTCAAAGAAGACATTTGAATATAGATAACTATGGAAGTATTTTTACACCTCCTGATGAATGAGCAATACTCATTCATCAGCTCAAGAACCAAGATGAAAGCTACAAATTAGCATGGATCTACTCTTCAGGCTGTGTTTTTTCATATTGGCTGCGTTTTTTTCCATTATTTGCTATTTTATACCATAGCTGTGGAAAAAATCACTCGTGCTTGAAAATTTTGCATTTATATTATTAAGGATAACAAAATTATTAACAGTGAATACAGTAGAATGTACTGTTGCTAGTATAACAGTAGAGAAAATTACTCTAGCTTACATCCGACTTTTTAAGTAAGCATGCACATCACCTATGTAAACTTGCCTGTAATTCACAAGGTCTGTGGATACAGGTGTTCTCAATATTTGTTTCCTTAATTCAGTGTGATGGGAAAAGAGAATAAACTTTTTGAATCAATGCCTATTTTAAAACAAAATTTAGCTGCATTTCCTGTATGAAACTTAAACAAGCAGCTTAGCAGTGTTATATTAGCACCAGAATCTATTGGAGAGTGGTCTCAGCCATCTCTTCTACCAGAGTTCCTTTGACCTTGGACATAAACTCTGCATGAAGACCTTGACCTTGTCCAAGACCTCCATCTCAGCTCTCTTTTCTCTCTTTTCCTTCCCTTTTAGATTATTTTTAGAAAGCAATCACTTTGGATCGTCTTCAATTTCCTGATCTAAGACAAGACAATAGTGGCTAAAACTGTTTCCTGATTGTAACTTCTTAAATCAAGTTTGTGAATCTCTGAGTTGTGCATGAATGTGTGCCATGGTAGTATTCCTTTCTGGTTTTCATCTCACTGATAAACATTTATTTGAGTAACAGAATTTAGGTAAATATCACGACTTGATTTCCAGGGTATCAATCATGTGTCATATTTTGGACAAAATATCACTATATTTAGAAAAATCTAGAGTGAATTACTTCCTACACAATGATTTCATATTTAGTCAATGTTTAAATAGTAGAGAACTGGTAGAGATCATTTATCAATGTCTTATATCACTTTGGTGTACATGTCATAACTTAGAAGCAGATTCTTGTATATTCATCAATTCAATTCAACATATATTCTGGAGTATGTGGGAATTTCCTAGTTATGTCCTTTTCTGTTCCAGGATCCTAGTTAGGATCCCATACTGTATGTAAATTTGATACAGCTTTTCTCTCTCTCTCTTTTTTTTTTTTTGGTATTGTGGTGGGAAAATGTTTAATTTTGATGAAATATCTGTAAAAATACTGACATTTTCTCTTTTTTGAAAATCTTTTGGTAAGTTATTTTCTTTCCTCCCCTCACGTCCCACTAATTTAAATTATTTTTAATGATATTGTATTTCATACACTATCAGGATTTTATAAATAGATGCATAGTGAAATGATTAGTACAGCCATGCTAATTAATGCATCTTCTCATGTAATTCTCTTGTCGCATGTGAGAGCACCTGACATCTAATCTCTTAGCAAAGATTCAGCATGTTCCATGTAGTAGCCTTATCTTATTGAGCTATATACACTGTCCTCTGGACATATCCATTTCATGGAACTAAAGCTTCATAGCTTTTATTTCATCTCCTATCCCTTGCATTCCTAATGCTGGCGATCAGTTTTATCCCCACTTCTATGTGTTGCACATTCTTAGATCCCACATGTACATCAGGCCTTTATGTTTCTAATTTATTTCATTTAGGATGATGTTCTCTAGCTGCTTCTCTGTTGTTGAAAATGGCAGATACTTTAAGACCAAGTTCAATCCACCTGTTTATGGGCACAACAATTTCTTTATCCATCCATTTTTCAGCTGACAGGGAATTTCCCTAATTCAGCTACCATAAGTAATGCTGTAGTGAACTTGGGTGATATGAGAAGAGGGGTTGCTGGATAATATTATAGATCCATTGTCAATTTATACTTTTTCTCAATAAAGTCTGTGTGAAGATTCTGGAGTGAAGAGAGGATGGAGTAACACAAACTGCCATGCAGTCTAGTTTTGTGTAAGTACATTTAACAGGATGAGTTGAAGTAAGAATGTAATGTGACTCCCTCTTTTGCCGTCAATATGTAAGGAACACAATAGATGTTAATAAATAGAGAAGGGAGTTTTGCTGATTTTCAGGAGCAAAGGAATACAACCTTTTCCTTTACTTATATTTTTCTTTACTGTATTTTCTAAAATATAATCCTGAAAATATAATTTTGGAGATTGAATTGTGAACTCTTTGAAGTTGGAATGGCTTATCAATAAAAATTAAAATACGTAAGTTAAAACATTTTTCTCAAGTTATTTGTACAATTATCTGGACACATTTTTAAAGAAAAGAAAAATACCCTTTGTCACCTATGGTCTGAGTTAGAATAGGATTATACTTTAATTTCTCCATGAGAAGATAAAAGTAATGCTTACGTTGAGGTATAAAAATAATTTAAAGAAATGTGTTTATGATTTTTAAAATATTTTGAATGCATGATGCCACTGACATGATTAGGCATTTCCTTTGTATCTGTTGGGTCACTTGTGAGCATGTAATAGTGACCTGATTTTAATTATCAAAACCATTAATAAATCTAGACATAAATCAAAAGGGAGCAGGTCAGTTTCAAGAATTGTTAATAAATTGGCATGTTCAAAGATCATTTTATTCTTTAGCATCTAAATTAATGAGATGCTGCAGTCTTTTTGTTTACATATTAATATAACTGGATACATTGCTATTAATAAAATATGACTACTTGAATGGTACAATAAATATGTTTTAATAATAGTGACACCTTACTGGAACATTTTTAATTTTTAAAAGTGCATAAAGATCAGTTTTTAAATAACAGTTATGGTCTCAGCTATCATTGGAAATGTGCTGATGATGTTCCATTTATAAAGTTAGGGGTACATGTAGAAAACTCTTCTCTTCCCCCAAATTTTATCTAATTATTGAGATGGTAAAATGAATGTCAAAGACAGGAATATTAATAGACTTAATAATTTCAAGAACTAACATATTTCTCATTTGTTAGTTGTACATCTTCAACTAAATTATTTTATGGAAATGAGCTGGCTCATCTGAACTATTTATCTGGCCTTGTCTATAACTAATGTAATTCTCTGAATTCAACTCATCAAATTATTTAAATTTAGTCATATATTTAGCCTGTTTTTCTTAATTATGATATATTTATACATCTTTTATCTTTATCACTTATTATATTTATGCATGACCTTGGGGTAGGTGTGAAGGTTGGTAGATATGGCCTTTAACACTGAAGACTTTAGAACCTAGGATGTAAAATATAAATTCCTGTAAATAGGCCTAAGTTCAGAGCTCAATAAATCTTTTTTGTTTTCTTAGGCATTAATCCGATGAATGTTGGTATTAAATGATCAGTACCTTTGTTTGTACTGTTTAAATACATCTTGTTGAGATAAGAAATGCCCTATCTATGAATTCAAATGTGGGTAGGAGTTGTGCTCTGATGGAACTGAGGTACAGGGTGAGGATTTATATGAGGCACAGGGTTGTCGACTGAAGGAGAGTAACAACCAGGTACGCGATCTCGGTTTGGGCAGATAATTGTGTTAAACAGAGGCTGTGCTGTGTCAGGGCATTCATGGGAAATTGACCCTGTCGGACCCTTCAGAGAACTCATGATGGACCTGAGATGCATCCTGAGCTGCTTAACAACAGAGAAACCTGAGGTGAGCACTGTAATGTGATTTTGTTGTGCAGACAACCTACAGTGTAATTTCACAAGCTAAGATGATACATCTCACCCACACCAAGGCTCCATGGTCCAACCTGTTGGAATCACCACTAGACATGCAGTCCCTTGTTGAACTGAAATGTTATTAAATGGCGCATCCCTGTGAATCATTGAATGCCTGGTCTGCCTCAGCCACAGAAGCCCAGCCTCTCCCATTCTCAAACAGGAAGTGAAAACAAGATAGTTTGCTTTCTTGTTCTATATCCTAATATTCAAAACCCAAGGGGGAAGATGTTGCTAGAGGACTGGGAGGAGCCAGCTCACACTGGAGCTCACTTTCTCCCACAGGAAGCTACCTCCACTCATGTGTATCTACTAGGTGCTTGGAAAAGAAGAAAGTAGATAGGCATGCCCTTCCTCTGTCACATTCCCCTTGGTGCCTGCTTAAGAATGGAGAGGGGGTGAGATGCCAATCAAGTAGATATGAGGTGGGCATTAATAACACACAACCAAAAATAACCGATACTGGTAGCCCAAGTCATGTAAGTAAAAGTGATGCATGAAAATTCTAATATAGCATGTTTAGGGGAAGCAATGGACGAGAGATGGACTTATTTATTTATGTATTTATTTACTTTTTTTTGAAACTAGGTCTCGCTATTTTTACCCGTGGAACCCCAGGCTCTCGTTGCCCGGGGTACCACAGACTCAAGCAATCCCCAGTCTCAGCTTCCCAGGTAGCTGGGATGACAGGCGTGCACCACCACGCCCAGCTATTTTTTTGGAACTAGGTCTCGCTACGGACCTCAGACGGGACGCGAATCGCAATCCCTAGCCCTTGCCGCTTCATGGGCCGAAGCTTACAGGCATGAGCCACCGTGCCCAGCTTATTTATTTTTTTAATTTTGGTTGCATGCCATGGGATTTAGAACATTCTCATATAGGGTGGAAAAACTGATCATCTTGGGCTGATGGCCATTCCCTGTTGAACAAGGGAAAAAAGCAAAAGATGATATTCAGAGCAGAATGGAAATAATCCAATTAAAATGTTTTAGTTTGCTTAGCATATGCATCTCTCTGCAAGCTAGGAGCTCTCTGTTTTAAAAATTACTCTGAAAGAAAAGGCATGTGTGGAAAAGATGACATCAAAGAATTGTATAAGAATGTGAATAATTTAAAAGACTCACTGAGTCTTTTAACTGATGGCTGTGCTTTCATATCACAACATCACACCGTAATCACTAGCTCTGGGAACACCTTTGGTAGGAGATAGTGTTTACTTGGTGGGGGCTTGAAGACTTCTCTTTGGGAAGGATTCTCAGGCTGCCTGGGAGGAAGGGGTTGTCATGCTTCGGGAGTATTAGCAGATTCTGCAGTAGTCACTTTCCTGCTGATTTTTTCCTTCTGATCTTTGCCTCTATTGACGATTCTTGTCTTCTGAACTCTGCCAAATGAAAGTGCCTGCGATGCCACAGAACCTGCAGGTTGACATACAAGCCTCAGGAAACTCTTCCTCTGGGTGTGATAACAAATTGTGTGGGGCAGACTTGCTAATTAGATGGGGCCTTGATGGACTGGCTCCTTTCATCACACTTGACTTCACAAAACTTAGAAAAGAAGGACATTAGAAAGACACAGATCTTGTGTTTTATTCATTCTTGTAAAATCTCCCTTTCTAGGTTAATTACTTTCCATTAATGATTAAAATAAATTTTCTGTCCAATCATCTGCATGCCAAGTAGGGTTTATGCATGGGATTCATTTCATCTTTATGTTTTTCAAGTTCACAATCATATTTAAATATGTAAGAATTAATCCTAATATTTCCCTTTCTATGACATTGAGGACCAACAGGTAGAAGCAGGTTTGTTCAGTGCTGACATCCTTAATGTTTATTAAATTACTGTCTTTAATTTATAAACACTAAGTTCCGAGTCTCACCTCAAGCAAACCATGTGTCTGATAGCTTCCTCAAACCCATGACTGACAAATACTCTTGTAAATCATGTCGATGAACTGATTTCTATGTAACATGTCTCTTTAAAAATAAAGCTCTGATGTTGTAAGCAACTGAATCAAAGCTGAAGTACTTTTCAGAAGGAATCCAAATAATAAATGTCTCTACTTCATAAGTATGCATGGAGATACTCTGTTGATTTATTTTTGGTGATGGGAACAAAGCCTAAATTTAGAAGCTATCTTTCTTTTACGGTGCAGTCCTAAAATACTTCCAGACTCTTTGATATCTGTATATTCTGTTTGTCCAATGAATTTAAGAAAAAATTACAGCAAAATCTAGAAAGATTTTAGGCTCCATCCATCATCAAATAATGCATTTTAAAAATATTTTGTTTCTTACTGACCCAGTGAAAACTAAACCTATAAAAAGTCTATTGTTAACATACATTTAAAATCCTTTTTAGGATTACTGGGAAAAAAATGCCTCAGCCAGAGTCCTATGAGGAAAGAATTGTATATACAATTAATGTGTGTTATTCATGGTCCTCACATCCTGTGGTTAAATACTGAGTTAGCCAATTAGCCTCTGCTTCTGGAGGATGTACTGAGTTGGGTCCTGCTATCGATGGTCACATTTTCATCAGCTTAATGCATAAGGCATACTTATTGTGAGTGTATTTGTTTAAAGGTGTTTTATTATTGTGTGTTGTTGAGTCCTTAACGTTGACTTTCATGGACCGCAGGTGTCCTGTGGTCTAATTCTCTCTGTCCATCTGTCTGTAGTCATCCCTGTCACCATATCTATGCTTGAGAGAATGACCATGATGATCCTTTGGGCATCATTTTATTGTAAGATCCTATAGAGGAGTGAAGGATGACCTAGTTAACTACTGACTGCTATGGTGCCTCCTGCTTAGGAAGATTCTATTGCAATGCTCTGGAGCTGAAAACATTTTAGGGGCTGGTTTAAATGTCCAAAGATAATAATCTTGATTCCGCTGGAAATTATAAACCCGGTCACACTGCATATCTTGCGTTTGGCATCGCTGGTATCCAGTTTATTTTTCTCTTCCTCCACTTAGTCTGCCACAAAAGAAATTCACTTCTGAAAATGTAATGTGGAGGACTATCCCCTTAAACTGTTTCATATTTGCTTTTGTTCTTTACCTATGAAGTGAGATAGTTATAAATGTATATAGTATACATTATAGATGTATACATACATACATAATAGGTATGTACATACATACCTATATACATACATACATACAATACATACATACATAATATACGTTATGATGTATATTATATACATAAATGTATACATATATAATAGGTAAATGCTTAATATATGCTTAATAGATGCATGCATATATTCACAACATATATCTTCACAAGCCTGATATCACCTTAGAACCTGTTTTACTCATTCATTACAGCAAATAATTGGCCACATTCTGTGTTTTATGAATTGTTCAATACACATTCGTGATGACTGTTAATGAATGATTCTTCAAAGCTATGTTTTGAGTGTAAGAATTCTTTTCTGTCAAAGCTTATATTTACTATCTACTATCCACTACTTATATTACTATCTGTATTTACTATCTACATATATGTTAATGCATAAATATTAAAGATTAGAGAATTTGATCAGCACTTGTAGGCAGAGACTCAATAACTCCAGTACATAATGAGACCGGGCACACACTTGAATAGATCTGCAGGGTGGGCAACCGATTCTCAGTCCATGTATCCCAATATCAAAAGGTAGTAAAGAATAGGTGCATTAAATAGGAGAGAAAAATACTTCGCTATTTGAAAAGATGAGGCAAGCATGGAACAGAAACTGGTGGAGTTGACTAGAGGTTGCTCTGACATTCATGCGGGATCCAGTTGAAGGAAAGGCCACCACCATGAAGATGCCACTTGAAACTGGTTGCCATCACAGAAGGCTACGAGCCAACAGGCTCTTGTATGGGCTTTTCAAAACTCACAAGCTGAAATAACATGGATTCCTATCACAGGTGAGGTCTACATGGCCCTTCCAAGTCCCAGGGCCCAGGAAACTTGGAGAGCATATAGAATGCTCGCTGAGCTGTATCTCCCATCAGAAAAGTGCTGCTGGCATGGAGGAAGACGCCCATGCAGTGCCCTGCAACTAGTTTAGTTGGGCCTCATTTCAAGTTAAGTTCATTGGTAACTGGAAACTGCGACTTTTGGTGAAATGACATCTAACAGAACCAGTTCCTCCAGTGCTCTCATTTCATTCCACATCGGCCCGGAGTCTTTCTTTCTCTTCAACATTACAACAGAATGATGGCAAACACACTGAAGGATGTTATTTGAGGACCTGCAGTGCTAAGGCCAGGGTCAACCCCTGTGAGTTGCCTGTGGGCAGTGGACAAGTTGGGAGAACTTTTTGTCTAGACCCAGTGTTCATAGAACGCACAGATGTTCATCAGGGAGACTGACCGGTCAGGCATGATCAAGGCCAAGTATGTGCCTGGACCGAAATCAACAGAAGCACTGCAGGAGGCAGTTGTGCAGGACAGGAGAGTTGAGTGATAGCGCTGATCTCTGTTACTGTACTCTGGGGGAAGGGGTCTTCCCTTCATTGCCCAGATGGGAAGTTCTCTCATCCGTCTCATTTATTTCATTTGTAAGGAGTCTTGTTGCATACTCAGTTCTCTCTCTTCAAAATTCCTGCTACTCATTCATAAACACGACAATTTACAGAAAACCCCTTATAGTTAGCACTGAATTGATTTTAAGATCTATGGTATGAAAGCTGAAAGTTGATATTCTTAACGGCAGTTCCTAGAATGCCAAGAGTGTGACAAATTTGAAGAGCTGATCATAGCAAATGTGAAAAATGTCTTCTCATTTGCTTGATCTTTGATTAATCATTGAATTCTAGTCTTGAAATAACTTGACTAATTTAAAATGTCATATATTTATATATGTATGGGAGAGTTGGGCTTTCCAGGAAGAAATCAGTGGGGATAAATAATATTAAGCACTGAAAAGGGATTAACTATGTTAATTTAAATATTGGTTAGTAAGGCATACTGTTTTATTGAATACAGAGAATATAAAATTATAGACACTATCATAGTTGATAAAGAAATTATAAAAATATAGAAATCATTACAGTATCATACATCAAATGAGCTGAAATAGTGAAATCTTATTAAAGCCTCTATAATAGATTTTAGACAAGCTCTTACAAAATTACCCTTTGGAAAAATGCCACTTCATTCGAACTAAATGTATGATTTTTACTTTCATTTCAACTCCGTTGTGTAAATATTTGACAGTGAAGTCTAAACCATTGACAGAAATTACTGTGGTGTTGTTTAAGCCTTTGACATTTATATCCCTTGTGAAACATAGTTGTTTCCATTGTTTAATGTTTAAGATACACTCCAGATTAAATGTCTAAAGATGGATAAAATACAAAAATGCCTCTGGCCTTTGAAGAAAATACTTTTACATTTAGTATCTGTTAGAATTCTCTTTTACTTAAGTATGCATTGAATATATTGAACCATTAAAAGATTGAGAATTAAAATCAAGGTATTAATAAAAATTATATTTATCTGATTTTGGCAATTAGACAAATGTTAAGTCTTTAAATGTTTTTTTTTTTGGATATGGGTGACTTATCTTACCTTTATGAGTTCTGTTAAGCCTAGGAAGGTATTTTTGGTGACTAGAAAAGAGGTATAAAACTACTAGGTCAAGTGTCTTGGGAAATTAACCCACATGAAACAGTTTGTAGGAGTTTCATGCTTAGACTAATCAACCCTCTCAGAATTCAGATAACCTCAAATCACATAAATGATTAGCAACAAATGCAGAAACAAGGACACTTGTTTTGTTTATCTATTGCCATGACAAATTACCCCCAAACTTAGTGACTGGAACAATGTTGTTTTTATTTTTTTATTTTTATTTTTTAATTCTGCCAAGATTGGAAGGGGCTTTGCTGGTGACTAGTCCCTTGATTGATGGAATATCAGACAGCATGACTGCAACTGGGATCTATTCCAAGATGCCTGGTTTCCTTACTCCTGAGTCTTATTCCTCATTGCTTCTTGATCTCTTACCCCTTTCTCTTCCAGACTCAGTCTCCAGGAGTCTCCTGGGACTCAGATACCCCGAAGACTTCTGCCAATATTACCCCCTTCACATGCCAGCTGGTACCCAAAAGACATTCTTAGAGATAATCGCTGATTTGGGACCAAAGCCACTTCATTCTGTCATCTTGGTTATTGGTTATTGACTCGGTCATTGGCTAAAGTGGTCAAAGTTCCCACAGATTCAAGAAAATGGAGAAATCTTCATTCCTCCCCTGAATGGGTGCTGACAAGGTCATGCTGCAGGAGAAAATAGGGCATGGGAGAGATGGTCTTGTAGCTGACTTTGAAAAATAAAACTCCTGAAATAAATAATTAGATGATAGATAGATAGACAGACAGACAGACAGATATAGATAGATGATAGGTAAAAAGTAATAAATATTTTAGAAACTGATGTTATTTAGAAAAATATGCAAGTGATGATCTACAGAGACTGAAAGAAGCAATATCAATGCTATGTAGTGAAACTTGACCATGCCACTTCCTTATTTTTCATTGTAACACATCCTTGAAGAAATGTCTGCTTGTCATTAAAAATACCAACATCCCAGAAATAAGTCTAAAATTATGGTTATATAGGACAAGGAACAGTATTTCAATGTGCATTCTTGTGTGAGAAAACATGAGACTTATGTCTAATGAATTCTATAATGAATACCTTGGTAGGAAGCTGTGAGGACAGGTTTTCTCGGGAAAATTTTAGCATAGATGTCATTCAGTTCAGTCACCTCTTTCCTACAGGACAGGAATTTAGTCAAACAATGTCACATACAGTAATCTGTTTTGTTATAGAATTCAAATGCTTTAAGGTCACATATATTTGCCAATACCATGTCAAGTTGTTTATATTTTTCTGTTTACAATGTACCTCATTTTCCTATAGATATTATTTACTCATACCCTGTTAATCTTTAGCTTTCATGTCTTAGGTTAAAAACAAATATGTAGCAGAGAAAATAAGATTCCTCGTAGGCATAAAGAAGATTGAGCTTCAATAATCAGTGGAATCTTCTTTGGCAGAACCTGACTTATTTCTAACTGGTGCTGATTTTCTATATTTACCCCTTTTGTTGGGGACCATCAGTAGACATCTGCAAAGGTTAGGTAAGGGGCTTTCTGGAAAGTCAGGAAAGATGCATTGAGAGACCCCAACTTCCCCATCTACACCCCCAACTCTTTATCCTCGTGTTGCTGCAGCATCTGCTGTGCTGATGGGGATTCCCTTGTGCTGTTCTTCTGTGTCTCTTCCCCTCATGCTAATATCCCTGCTTCCTGCCCTACCATAGCTACACTGCTGCTTGTTGATTTATGGCAAAGGTGCTAGAGAAATAGGCCGAAGTCTTTGATTGGTGGCATCTGTAGGAAAGACACAGGGACCAAGATAGAGCTTTTTAAAGCTTTGTACACCTAGAACTTCCTTTCCAAATAGAACATGGACATCTGTGTTTCAAGGAAGAACCAACACTGAACTCAGAGACTCAAGTTCATCCCGTCAGATTGTCTCTAAAATTGTCTTGATGCCTTTTGCTATTTGGGCACATGTTAGTGAGTGAGCTCCTTGGACAGCTTAAATATTTAATAATTCTTCAAAATCTTTTCAGTCTCTTCATACATCAGTCAGTACAAGTACTGAAGGTCTTTCAACAACATTTCTGTCTCACTCACTTAAGGGCTCCATAGTTCACTTTCAAAGACAAGAGTTAACCTAGTCATGGGCAGAGCTGGTGGAGGAGGCAAAGCCCCCTGGATGCTGTGACTTCCTTCCTTCCTTCCTTCCTTCCTTCCTTCCTTCCTTCCTTCCTTCCTTCCTTCCTTCCTTCCTTCCTTCCTTCCTTCCTTCCTCCCTCCCTCCCTCCCTCCCTCCCTATTGATTTACAGCTATCCATGTTTTCACAACAACTAACAATAATCCTACAAACCAGCAGTCATCTCACCAATACTTTACAATATCCGTGATTCATTATCACTTGGCTGCAGCCTATCATGTCTGTTCTCAACGGATGGCTAGGACAAGTACACCTTCTAACACTTTCGTTGGATGTCATTATTTATGTGATAGGCAGATATTTGAGTGTACCTGAAGTAGAGAATGTTTAGGCTGGTGACATCAAAACACGAACAAAAATTAATGTAGCTGAAAATATAGTCAGCATATATCACTTTATTATTAACTGGCTATTCTTAATTACTGGTGATAAACTATCCACTTATGCCTTGGCCCATCTGTGACATAACTAAACTTCTGTAAAATATAAAACAAATTTAATTCACTAGTAGCCACTCACAAGAGTACAGTGGGAGTGATTGTGTTTGGTGCCAGGTTTTGAGTGACTGAGAGTGTAGGATTTGGAATTTGAAACTTAAGAGGTCACTGGTGTGGTGGGGAAGAAAGCGTTTCAGTGGGTGGATAAGTGTGTCTCATGCAAGTTAGTGTCATTTGTGGAAAAAGCCTTTACTGGGATACTTTAGCTTTACCAGAAATTTAGTGATTGGGAAATAGAATGGAAATTGGAAGGTGAAAAAGAATCAGGGTAGTCTTGAGGAGGCATGGGATACCTAGGCATACACTGCAGACAGATTAAAATAGGCATCCTGAAGAAAAATGCAATTGAAAATTCTAGAAAGTTTGATGGGATCAGATCTGTAGTAAACATAGTTAACAAGAAGTCTAAATATTTCTCGTTCAAGACAGAAATGGAATGAAGGATAAGAGATTGGGGGAAATGAAAGTGATACAGAGAGTTTGGAAAGTTAAAGAAGATTTGAGAGATTCAGCTTATTTCCAACTCTTTGATATGTGTGAAAGGGATCAAAACATTGGGAGTCTGAAAAAAAAATGGAGAATGGTTTACTCAAAAAACTCACCTAGAAAGTGAGAGAATGAATCCGTGGCGCCTGCACCAGAAATTCCCTATTTTAAAATCCAAGTCAATGGTGATCAATTTGGATATTCATTTTTGTTTCTTTCTGTCCTGGGACAAAGCTTTTCTCACTTTGAAGTGTTTAGTGTAAAATATATACACAATTAGTATCATTTTATAGTACCACACCAGCACATTAAGTCATTTTTATGTCTAATTCTCCTTTGATTATTCAAATACAACTTGTGCCTGCTTTTTTGCCTTCTGGTTAGATTTCATGTTCATTTCTGTTTATGTTTACATAGATGCTCTTCAGCTGTTATCTGCCCTGGGAATGTCCCCCCTTCCTTACATTCATGAATGTGCTCTCCTCTCCTTCCCCACCAGCCTCTTTTCTTTCTTTCCTACAATCTGATACTGAATTTCTTCTGAGTTGGAATCTTTATTGAGCCACTTAGGTGAATGTGAGTGGAAACAGTCTTTCATGAACATCTTATGGTAAAGAATACATACAAAAGGAATTATTTAAAAAAAACTATGGCGGAATTTAGAAAACAAATTAATTATACACGTAAATCTCACTAGAAATTAATTTCTTTCTACGCAGTAGTAATACCTACCGTCTCTTGATCCCTTTTCTATTCGCATGGCGATACCAGGATACAAACTCCTGGTACCCCATATCAGATGTGAGACGTGGGATACAAGGGTACAGTGACAGGCGATGGTTGCTAGCACAGGATGCACCCTGAGGATGGGAAGATGGAAGTCAGACAGACACTATAGGCAAAAAGTAAATGCACTAATATGCAGGCAAAATTTACAGATATTAGTGATATGACTGTACCGCCTACTTAACGAAAGACAGTCACCTTAAGGAGTAAACTCAGTTTCCCTTAAGTTTTATACTCTGCTGTTCCAACGATGCCACCTGTATGTCCTGGAAAATCTCTTGGAAACCATATTTTAAAAAGTAACATTAAATTGAAAGTTACAGTATTTTACTTTATAGGAATGAATTTAAAGTTTCAATTCTGGCAAAATGTAAAAGCTGCACAGTCTCACACATTTTGCTTTCAATGAAGGTTTCTTATTTCCCTAAAAGGTTATAAATATGCCTCTGATCACCCACTATGATTTTTCACATTCATCTACCCTCAAAATGGAGAAAATTTCTGTAGTTTTGATATCATGTCTTCCTGTCTTCTTATCTTACATCTGATCCAAGGCAACAGCCAATTCGGTGTACATAAACAGGCTATATGTGCATTTTTAAAATATATGATTGACTATGTCAGAAGATTATGGGGATTTGGTGGTGGATTGGTGTGATAGCATGCTTTTATAGAGGTGTGAAGTCAAGCCTTTAAAATGTGCAGTGTGGCCAATGTAACTTCAAAAATAATTTTAATAAATAATGAAATGTACAATTTAATGGTAGTTAGGATCTTTGTACTCTAGAAAATGTCATTTGTTTGTCTCCTCCCCAGCCAGTCCATAAGATCTATTTGTTCTAACAAATCAAAGTCTAAGATTTAGGAAGCCTTCAGAAAAAATATTACATTTTAAAATACTGTTAGCAAAGGTATGTGATATGTAGTTGTATAAATAATGTTTGTATCTGAAAAAGATCTCTGTTTCTAGCACATGTAATATGCTATCTTTTCTAACTTTTTTTGTGTATTGGGCATGTCGATACATGTGTCAGCAGTTCCTAATTTTCCTCTTACCAAATTCCAGGACCAGCTTTACTTCTTTTCCGATGATTATTTGCTGACAGCATCGCTCTATGTGGAATGATGAGAGGGTGTTGGCTGCTGCATAAATGATGAGGGGGCCTGGCATCCTGCTCTAGCACCCATTGGCAGTCATTGTTCCCTTGCAGCCCATGTCTCACATTTGACACGAGGTCTCAGGGGTTTGTATCCTGGTGTCACCATGAGGATGACAAGAAAAGTTAAGTGAAACTGCAGAACACCCAACATGTAGGATGAGCCTAACTCCTGTAGTTTTCATTCATTAGTCTTCAATGTGAAGGTAATCCCAGAGAAGTTGCTTTTCTCCTTTATCAGCACAAAAATCTGTCTGTCCCACACCCTGAAGCGATACCCCTAAGTTACCCAGAGGAAGAAACAGCAATAGGTGCATTACTGCTATGGAGTTTTCAGTGAACTGGCAACAAAAAGGGTGAAAGATTTTTCTCCGAATGGAGAGATAAGGCCAGGACCTTTCAAAAACCATTGATCACATCGCCACTTTGAGCATCCCATTTATTTTCTTCTCAGGGCTGTGAAATGTCACCATCACCCTTTCATTTCACTCTGTGTTTATTTTCTTTCCTCTTCATTAAAAAATAAAATAAAGCCATCTCTGGTGGTGTGCACCTGTAACCCCAGGTACCTGGGAGGCTGAGTCTAGGGATCACTTGAGTTCATGGGTTTGAGACAACCCTGGGCAACATAGCAAGACCTAGTTTCTAAAAATAGTAATAATAGTAATAAAGAATAAAACAGATAAGGTAAAATCATTATAGACTAGAATAAAAGGATGGGTTTCCCCTATCCTTCTGTTCCTATGCAGAACAAAAGCCCTGCTTAGATTTTGGCATGTCTTACTTGGATTGGGTGTGTTTTGGGATATCTCAATTCAATCTTACTAATTTATGATGTGCAAAATCTGAATTGTTTCATCATGCAAGTCAATGTCCTTTTCAAAGTAGATGGAGATGTCAGCATTGTATATTTTTGCCATATATTTCCCCTAATATACTTTGGAAAGACAATTTTGAGATCACGCGTGTATTTTGAAAGTGATTCTGTCTACGTAAATACCATTTCTAGGCAAATTTCTGATTCAGTATTTATAGACTCTGACTGCTTCATAGTTTCAGATATTTACAGAAGAAGCTCATCAGTCCAGAAGCTCAGATACTGGAGAATCAAATTCTGAAAAATTGTTATCTTCTGTGATCATCATATATTGTCTGTTTCAGACAGCTGACAGCTTCTAAAGCAATGCAAACTGCTAGCTGCTTGGGGCGTCTCTCTGAGTCCACTGTGCTATCCTGTAGATGATGAAACACTGTTCTCAGGCCATCCAGGGTCAGACCCCAGTTCCAGACACAGCACCACCAGCAGGCTGCTCTGTGCATGCTATTTTTATTGCAAAACTTAAAGGCTACCATCCACCTCTAAACCCCCCCTCCCCTCAAGTGGAATGAGCAATTTCAATAAAGTGTTATATAAATAAATGAACTTGAAACAATAACACTATGCCATGGAAATATATAAATAATATACTTGTGAAAACGATTTCAAGTTAAGTAGTTGTTATCATTTCTTTGTTCTTTTAAATAAATTTGAGTCACTCATTTGTGCCTGTTAGCATGTACTTAAGCTCAAAAATACCTTTTTATCACTTAATGCAGATTCTTAATTAAAATAAAAGAATCTTGGCAGCAAAGATTAAAACTGTGACCGCCTGCTTACTACAGATAAGGCTTTCTTGAATATCTAATGCTACCTTCATCTTCTGCAGTTAATAAAAGCTAAACAAAAAAGATGATCAACCTGATGTTTTTCCTTAAGGACAATGAAGATGTTTATTTTGAGATGAAAGTAAGTCAAATCATGAAACATTTTGATCTTTAAAAGCTCATATTACATTTCATATCCAACTTGAGCCAGCTGGACCCACTCGTAGTAAGGGAGTGGATTCTGTGTAAGAATGAGGTGTGCCTGTAAGTACAGATGTCGTGTTGTCACAGGAGTGACTGCTGTCTGCAGTTTCCTGCTGTCACAGGAGTGATTACAGCACAGGGAAACACCCAACTGCCACCCTGTTGCAGGGATTGAGAGAGCATTTGATCACCATCACTGAACTCTACCCCTCAGAGGATCTGGGGATCTTCCTCAGGCTGGAAGATAGAACAAGAAGATAAGAAAGTACTTTTCAAAAAGTAAACATCAAGCTCCCCATTTCCATAAAAGATCACTTCTCTCTTGCGTTTACTTTCAAAACAAATGACAGACTTCAGTTTCTTAAAATCCCTTCAATATCTAATTTAGTGCAAGAAGACCCTTCTCTATGTCTGGATGAAATATTTAGCACTTTGTTTTTATAATTTTCAGGATTGCAGTTGTTTGATGACATTAGGTATTTTTAATTTCTTTTTGAAAATGGTGCCTTTGGGGATAGACAAAAATTGCTTTTAAGTTTATAAACTAATTAAAATAAGATAGGAATGTAGGTTAGTTACTTCATCAAATAATATTAACAGGTTATATAAGAATTTGCTCCTTCCATAAATGGGAAAATACAACCATGAAGGTGAGAGAATATTATAAGTAGAATTTCCAATTATGTTATAAAATTTATTTTACAAATTATGAGTGATTGTCTAAAATGTATAAATTCATACAAGAATTTGAAATTGGTTGTAAAGCAAAGGCCTAAATTATGCATGATTCAATATTGTTAGACATTTAAATGACAACATATTCTATTTTGGTTATGTTTTTTGATAATCATTATCTCAATAAGACCAATTATTTAAGTAGATATAGACAGTATGGTGAAGTGCTTAAATGATAAGTTCAAATACCATCTCAGCAGCTACTAGCTGCGTATTATCGAAAAATGTTATTTGTTCCTATCAGGCCTCTAATTCCTCACTTTTCATTGATAAATACCTTTTAATTGTACTCTCACAAGAGAGTAAATGTCAGCTATGAAGAATAAAATACAGTGATATAAAAATTGTTTATATTAACAGAACAATGCTATCGGTGCAGAATATCTACCAAGGTGACTAGATTGGTGATCAATATTTCTGACAGATTTCTTGAGGAAATATGTTCTTTTTGCACTTTGCTATCTTGATTGGTTCAGATGCCCTTTACACTAAAAAAAAAAAAAGCTAACTGTTGGAGAATTACATAGCTCATCACTTTCTGACATAATAAATAAGTGTTTTGGGGACATAACACAATAGAATTTTTATGTATTGCTGAATTCCTCTTGGGAAAATAGCTCTAGGCATAGAAGTTTTCTAAAAACTCAGTAAAACTCCATGGGGCTAAATTTCAGATTCTGAAATGTACTATTGATCACATTATTATGTTTGTTTTTATGATATAATTGGGATCACAAATTTGTGAAATATTCAGCTTGTTTTCTGCACATTTGCTAAGGGAGAACTAAGGATCTATGCTAAGTATTAATTTCAGCAATGACTGAGGGTTTTCTCAATTGCAATAATCATTTAGCAGGCTATTATTTTACATAAGACTTTGACCTTGAAAACCATTTATTGTATTTATTAGGTTTGAATGGACTTAGAATAGGTTGCCTAGATATTGCAGAAATTTAACCATGCTATCCAAAACATATATATAATTTTCCTCTTTTAATTCTTTTTTCTGTTTTGTTTTGTTTTGTTAGCTGATTAAATACTAACCTTAGTCAGTGACAATGTGCAGAGAACCAAAGAGATGTCAAGGTCATATATCTCTAAAATGAGAGATCAGATATTTTTATTGTGAACATATTTGTTAGCAAGTGTTCATTCCTGAATCATTCTTTTTCTTTTTCCCCAGCAGCACAGAAAAAACTGAAGAGAGGGAGGGAATGGTAGGAATCTGTAATTTAATTCTTATCTAACATGTAGTATAATACATTTCTTTAACTGAAGCAACATCCTGAGAACTATGGAAATCACAACATTATTTACATGGGAGTCTGGTAACATGAAATTATTGATTTTAAGCTTAGGGATTTCATACCCAATGCAAAAATAGTTCTGATCATGTCACTCCTGCTCAGGTAAGAGGAGGGAGGGTGCTGAGCCCGGGTACCTACAATGTGTTATTCAATAAGAACTTTAGTCTATTTTAATGTGTGCTGAAGATGGAGTCACTGTATGAGACAAAGCAGTTAAACTATAAGCAGCAACTATTAATGATGAATTTTGCCAGACACATAAACATCCATTCTGCCAACTCTCAGGTCCCAGTTTTCAGCTATTTTTTCTTTTTTTTCCCTCTCACCCACCCCTCTCCCCTCCTCAGCTATTTTTCTTAAAGACCATGATTTCTACCTGATGAATCCCTCCTCTCCTATATTGTCTAGGTGAGCACAGGACTTTCAGAACTGCCTACTGCTCCAGGTCTTGAGAGCACTTTGTACATAGAAGTTAGACTTAATACATATTTATTGAATGACTAAATTGCTGAGGCTTCAATAAATTAGCTATGCTAAAATATATAATGGAAAATATTATCAGCTAACTTTAGGATATAGATATATTTACCTTTATTAATAATTTATAAACTTGTGTTGCCCTGCGGTGTAAATCAGTTTTAGTCAATACAATTTGACAAACATATTCATAGATCATTTCATATTTAATTTGTGCAATACAAAACCACCTTGTTCATAAATCGAGCCATCACTTTCAAAGCAGATACTGTGGTTATTTTCATGCATGACCTTTGAAATTAGTTTCTAAAATTGAGTTTGGTGGAGGTCTGTGGGTGCCTCGGTGAGGGCGTGGTGTGTCAGCACCCATCTGAGGAGGTTGTGTACCTCTGAGTCTTGCATAGTGGTCAAACCAATAGTATATTTAAAAAAAAAGTACTAAAAATAAAATTTGTATGTATATATTCCAGTTTTCTTTGAAATGGTAACGAACTTTTGATTGGGTAGTTTGTGTCAAAGTGTGTTGACTTTACATTTTCTGTTACTATTAGAGAAAGGACTTTCTCTAATTTTCTAAAGAGAAAAACAACCCTAAAAACTGATGTGTTCAACTAACATATGAAAAGAAAAAAAGAAATTGAAATAATTATTCTTAATGCTATTCTCATATGGTATCCAGTGTCATTAGCAATAAACTTGAACTATTCTTTACACTTGCGTCATGTTTTATACTTAATTTTATAGTCTAGTTTAAGAATCTTCAATTTCATCATTGATTGTTAAATGATACTTATTTCCTACCAACCTGACCCAAGTACGTTGACTTCTCAGCAGTAAGTTGCTGAGAGTTACTAATAAAGTTGAGCCGAGAAGAAAAAAGTGCAATTTTCAAATTTTATATTATAGTGGAAATTACTATGTTTCAGAAACCAGTATTCTAGAATAATTTATGTTTCACCCAAGGGTGTAATGTCAGTGTGAGCAGAGTAATTAATCCAACACCAACACTACCACCAAGTCAACATTGTTTCCTCTCCTACTGAGAATTGTCACTCTCAAAATAAAATCTTGGGTTTTCATGCACTTGGGTGTCACATGAATGACCATTTTCATTGTCCTCATGCTTTTAAATCTGCATAATTAATATATAACTATTGTTGCAAAATGCTTCATTACACTTGGGATACATGGCTCCGCTTTGACTTTTCTGAACAAGTTGATAACCATGTATATCATCACAAGAGGAAAAAGAAATAACTATTACATTGATACAATAACTAATTTAAATATTTTCCCACCGAAACAGATGTTTTAGATTGATGTTGGATTTTTAAAAACATATTTAAATAGTAATATTTTCGGTGAGGTACTTTTGTTTTGTAACACTGTATTTGCTTTAGGGGTTCATACCTCTGCAGATGTATGTCATTCGTACCACTGGAGAACTCATACTCATCAGAGTCCATGGGGTTCTCTGATATAGGTTTTTCTAGATCGTAGAATATTAAAACTTCAATCCAGTGCTTATTAAATGTAGACATTGTAAGTGCTGTGTATATTTTCATAATCAAATATCTGTTGTGGGAAGAAAAGCAGTTGATTTGGAGGAATTGTCTATGACCATGGAATGCCATTTTGCCCTAGTATCTTCAAAAGAGGAGCTACTGTCTAGAAGAGGATTTTTTCTGTCTAGTCTGATATTAGTTCATTTTGCTAAAATTAAGTAATATCACCACATTACCTTTGCATTTTAGTGGTAAATTTGCTTGAGATGGGTTGGCAAGTTATCAAATAAAAAAGCTGCATCACTGACCAACTTCCTTGAAGTCAGGGTCTTGTCATTTATCATAGCCCTGTCAATGAGTGATGCTGGTTGTTTTAGGAATTATGTTGTTTTTGCTTAATTTAATGAAACATGTTCCCAGATGATGATTCAGGACTCTGAACCCAGGATATCTGGGGAGGAATGACCTCAGGAAAGATAACTGGGAGAAAATTTGTGAACCAAGGACAGAATGTGAGGAGGCACTGATATTGAAAAGGTGGAGAAAAGAGAAGTAAATTAGGAAAACAGACAAAATAGCTAAGATCCAAAGAGAGAAACTCAGAAAAGCTAAGCATCAAGAATTTCAATTGGATCCAGTTTCAAGAAATAAATTGGTCAACAGTTGTCAGATGCAAAGGAGCGGTTATGATAGACAGTATCTTTAATTTACTAGCTAACACTAAGCATGGGTAGTGTGATTCTCTGCAGTGGTTACTCTAAGCTGCAGTGGGTACTCTAAGCTGCAACCTCAGGGCTGAATCAGTTGTCCCATCACAGTTCTCAAATTCCACTATTACTTATTGCCATCCTCTAAGAACAATACTGAGTGCTTGACCCATCTGGTTATCAGTCAAAACACAGAGGCTAAGAACTGTATTATGAATAATGTCGTAAGTTAGTTTCATTGGGGAAGCTTACTGGCTTCACGGTGTTAGGCTGGCTAAAATATGTTAAAAATACCCCCTTTTTATTCAGTTTAAAAGAGTATATCATTCCATTCTGCAGTGTGCACTCTTGTGGATAGAGAATTGTAGATTTATCTTAGTTATCCCGGGATGTTATGAGTTCCAAGAATTTGATTTGCCAATAAGTCTGAAACAAATCTTAATTAAATTACATGGCCACATTTCCTTAGGTGAACTTTTCATACAGATTAAAGTTTTGAGTTTGCTGGAATTCCCCTGACCCTGCCAAGTGGGTTATGATATACTCTGTCTACTATTTGTATAACTAATAGCCAACATGCAAGAAATTCAGATCCTGATATTCTTTTGTTTAACTAGAAATGCAGTTATAGGAATCTCAAAAAATTAATACAGAGGCAATTGTCTTCTTTAAGAAACTAAGATTTATGCATAAGCAAACGGATTCCAAGTTCTCTGCAAAGATCCAGTATATGGAGGCCATAATTAACATTCATAATGCTCACTATTAGAATCCTATTGATCCGTGCCACGTTTAGTATTTTTGTGGAAGAAACACTGCAGTAGACTAAGAAAAAAAGTCAGAAAATAGCGAAAACATACAAGAAGTAAAGGTCCTCATTCTTATTAACCAGTGTGTTCTCTTATTTCCATAAATAATAATCATATTTGAATTCTTTCCCCTGTAAGTTTGAAGAAATCAAGAATATTTAAAAACAGGCTTTTAAATAGTGAAACTAGTCATCTGTCTATGTTGAGAATTAACGGGGTAAATTCCATACAGAGAATTGTCATTCCATATTGGTGGCTACAAGTCTTTTGGAAAATGTCAGTTCAAAAACTTGTTACTTTTTTTTAATACTTTATTATATAGATAATTATTTCATGTCTTTGTAATCCCCAGGCTTTCCTCTCCCTGATCATTCTCTCCCTCAACTGCAACAATAACAAAAAACAACTTATTATTTTCAAATCTCTACATCTTCCTTGCAACTGTTCAAATGACCCCATTTGAATACAGCGTGAACCAGGGGTTGATACAGTTGCTTAAGACACAACATCGTTTTCAGCAGAAACATGAGGAAAAGTCTACTGTGGGAATGCATGGCTGATATTTATCTGAACCTAGTCTCCAGTTAGTGCTTATTTCAATATTTGCTACTGTTTTTCTACCTTGAGAAAGGGAGTTAATACACACATTGTAAATACATTGTATCTGAGTTATGAATAGGAAAAGGATGCATGAATAATATGTAAGCACAAAAATGCATTTCTACAGTTGAAAATGTATTTTTCTCGCAGTCTGTGCAAGGAGAAATTTTTATTTTACTTTCTTAAAGGTGAGATTCTTATTTATTTAATATTTGAAATATCACATTTAATACTTTGTCATATGCTATCAAGATACATGAGTAATTAAAGGAAATTCGAAAGATTATTTCTAAGCATTGTGATCTAGTACTTTCCATATGGGAAAGCATTCTTTTCCCCATTTTTCCATAAAGATCTCATTTTGTCACTATCAGGAGTTGAAGAGTTAGAATATTAAATTTTATGATAAGGATCAGAACCAAATGTTCCCTCATTTTCACAGGGAATTGCTTGATTATGACATGGTTTTAATCCTTATTCCTTTCCTCCCATAAGACATCCTCAGATAAATTGTCCATGATATATGGAAGCCGTGCATCTGGCTGCTTGTATTTAAATAAGACAGTTGCCACAGAAACTTATATTTGAGTGAACCCCAGCAAGTCTCAGTTACACCGTAGTTGAGAATCGTATCTGCGTCTTCAGGCAGTAGCAAATGGATGTGAAATACAGTCATTATTCAAAACAGAAGCAGCAGCAGCAACAGTGGTGTTTTAGCTCGTAATGTTCAACTTGATCGAACGACTGTGTCTGGATGGTGCTTTTATTAAATCAGTGTTGCAGCACAGAGTCTAATGGAAGAATGGTGATTCAGTGTAAATTTTACCCTGCGATTACTCTCCTAGGAGATTAATACTTTAATTTGTGTTTCATGCCCTTGTTATTATGGTAGAATCATTTTGGCTAAAATTTGAAAATTCTTTGAAACAAATGAATCCCAGAATTCTTATTAAGCACAGAAAGCAATAAAATGTGAATTTATTACACTGAATTGGAACTGCTGGGTATTATCTGTTTAATTCTTTATCACTTGCATATTTCTTTTCAGCACTACTAGACTGCATAGCCCTGTTTTTAGGTAACACCCCCATTAAGTAATGAAAATATCTGCAGTCATATTATAGGATACCATACCTCTCACTGATCATCCCATCAGTTTTGCTGTTGTGAATTTGAACTACTGTTTTAATTTTAACTTTTCACCCACTGCTTTTAAATCATTCATGCCTGATCTTTTTCAGCGAATATGATTAGTTGGAATTTTGTTATTTAACTTTTTGCATTTAAAAACCAACCTGAGCCAGTTATTTTAAAATGTATATATGGCTTTCTAGATGGAGATTGGTTTTGCTTTGTAAGATGTGCAAAAGCTACATTGTAGTTTGTACATTGGTCACAATACAAAGTATTAGCATGTTTCAAATTGTCTCTATGGCAATGTATAAAAAGGGCTTTGATTCTAAATTGTTATAACAGTGAACAGAAATCAGATTCAATTTAGTCAGTCATTTGGGAAAAATATGTTTACTGGCTGATTAAAATTTGAGGTTACATTATTTTAGTGATTTAAAAAATATTGTCATTTTGCCTTTTTTTTCTTTGTCTTCTCTCCTGCTCCTTTGTCTTTACTTTTCCCTCCTCTCACTTTCTTCCTTTTTTTAGATAAATTTTCTTGTAATTGAACAAAATTATAAATGCTACAAGATGATAGATGAGGCAGATAAGTTGAAACAATACAAATAATTCTGACAACACTTGCTTATTTACACAAAAGAAAGTAAAATTCAAACAAACCTTGGGAATCAGAGAAAATAGATTTTGAAGAGAGATGATTTGCTCAAACAGATGGATGGCTCTCTTCCTGTTTCTTTATATAAAAAAATGACTCCCCTTGTATCTCCCAGCCCTTGACTTCAGCAACTGCTACCAACAGGTACAGAAGTTTTTATGAGTGAGAGCCATCTTTATTCCTTATTGTCTGCTATTTATATATTTTGGGACCTTGCTCTCACATAGTATGATTCTCTCTCATGCATTTTTTAAAGTGACAAAGCAGGTCTTCATACTATGATGTCTTCATACTATGATGATTGTACAACTATTTTCAGTGTTTATCCTCTCAATTCTTTTTTTTTTTTTTTTTTTTTTGAGACTAGGTCTCCCTATTTTTGCCCATGGAACCACAGGTTCATGTTGCCTGGGGTACCATGAACTCAAGCAATTCCCAGTGTCAGCTTCCCAGGTAGCTGGGACTTGAACTGCGATCCCTGGTCTCCGCCGTGGCATCCTAGGCTGCCGCTTAAAGGCATGCGCCACCATGCCCGGCAATTATCCTCTCAATTCTTATTACCTAGGAAAGAGGAACAGATAATTGGAAGGACTGGTTTACAGAAGGAGTAAGATATCTTCAAATTCCACCCAACTTTGCTTCTTTGCTTTAACTTCATCATTCCTAGGTGAACACTCCTTAAAGGAGATGAAAGTCCTATGCAACCAGGCACATTGCCATTTTTCTACTTTATCATTGTCATTTTATAGCACAGTAAGTATTAAGATAGGCAGACAAGACTAGTGGAGACAGCTTTGTCATATTAAAGGTGTTTCATCTATTGATCCTATTAATGGTGACCAAAGACCAATACATTTTGAAGACTTCCCACGACTACCAGTAGAGCTAACAGTCTATCCTAAAAAATATTAAACAGATGACCTTGTGCTTATAAAATATAGCGACCTCAGTACTACAATTCTTTTAGAATGTGGCTCATTTAACTCTAACGCCAAATTAAATATCCAGGAAATTACAATGACTACATCTATTAACACACGCCTGGGGAGACCTGCTGTAGGCTGGTGAGACCTTAGGCTGGTGAGACCTGCTTGTAGAATGAAAGAGGTCTGTTTGGTCATATCAGCCGAGTGACACTTGGCAGATACTAGATTTGATCCTGTGTTTTTAGTCACGTTGCTTGCATTGGAGAGTAGTTTTTTTTCTCTTTGCTCTTCCCCCATCTCCCAGCAAGGAAGAGCTTGTTCTGAGCCTTGGGGGAAAAAACTGTTACTTGTGTGCTTTAAACTACTTAAGGTGCTGCCAAGAACATCATCCTTGGTGAATTTACCTGTCTATCCATGAGGCAATACGGTCAATCCTACGGTGTCTGTAATCATGATTCCTCAGCATGAGTATGTTAAAGGCAGTGCAACCCAGTGAGCTTCCAAACCCTTCCAAATTCCCTGAGCCGTGTTCATGTGCTGTATACCTTCTATATCATATGATCTATTGTGAATATCTTTCAATAGAGGTCAATGCTAGGTCAAATTTTAATCTTTTCTCATTATACTGCACAAATATCTAATTTTGTTAAATATGTAAGATTAAAATGATATATTAAAATATAATAATTTTCTCTAAAAGTAAAGCTAGTGTTATTGAGTTTAGGTCAGATCTATCTTTTTATTTAATTACTTTTCCTTATTAATTTTGGTTGACAGCACTGCATATGATTAAATGTATAGGGTCACTCCACATACCAATGCACCGTGAGGCACCTGAGTTCTCTACCATTCTCCATTGTAGCCCTCTCCCCATTTCCTGCCCCCCTCCCAGTAGCCTCCGTTCTTCAATCAGATTTTCTCTGTTTTCCACAAGAAACAAAATATAGCAGCAACTCTCTTCATTAAATGGGACGCCTCGTTGAGTTTAAATATTATGCATTTGAGCGGTACATGTTCTCATTTCTATTCCTTTGTGTTGAAAACATCATGGCAGAAATATATTCGATCTTCTATAAAACAGAGAAGAGAATAAACGTTTATGGTTTTGATTATGGCCTTGTTTGGGTCAGCAGTTACATTTCTGTCCCTCTGTCAAAAACTTACACTGATTTTTCTACCCTGATGACGATTTAGTGTCTCTGTTAGACAATTACATGCGAGAGTGTATGTGGGCGCGCGCGCACGCGCAAACCCACACGCTTCTCCAGATACAATCTGCCTGAACACATCCTGCCCTGTGTGCAATGGGAAGTTCCATTGACCCCAGATAATGGGGATTTCTAGCAATAAGTAGCCTCCGGAGTAGAAAGAACCCTTTCTTTTGTAACCAACCTGACACTCATGATGAATTGTATTTTCCTTCTGGGTTCCTCATTACATTCACTCTCTGATAAAATACACAGAAACCTTTCTATTGTTGGAAAGTCTTGCCAGTAGGCATCACTGGCAACTTATGAACAAATTGTGGAGCAGTACAGCAGTTGGAGTAGTAGAGCTCACCCTCATGAGGTTGTAGTCAGGCTAAACTAATTAGCAGCAAATAAATACAGCAAGTAAATCATTTGTACACACCAAGGCATTGGACCAATTTGTTGGTATTACCATAATATGATTTTATTACCATACCATTATATTTTATCAAAAAAGTTTAATCAGTGAAAAAATGACATATAATTGAAGTACTGATTTTGCCTAAATACTAATATTTTAGAATAAAACAGCTATTATTTCATATTAATATTTGACAAAAACATTTAATAGATGCTAAATCCATTTTAAGATTTAAGATGCAAATTGTCTCTGGTTAGTCTTTACCCTATTATTTTATTCTATGTCAGCTCTTGGTGCTTGGAAATATTATTCTAGTACTTATTATCCCTGTACTTTTTTAGTGACCACTTTGAGATTAAAATATTGATTCAAATATTTGATGAGAATAAAAATGACCCAAAGAACAGAAGGGAATCAAGAGGGAAGGCGAGAGGAAGGGAAGAAGAAAAGAATGAAGGGACCTTTCAAAAATCTTCCTCCTTTGCCATCATCCTGAAATTTTAACAATTGTCTTCTGTGTCTACTTTTGGGTCTCTACCTGCTGAATATCTGAGGTGGGGCAGCTGGTGTTCCTTGACATTTCAATAGGATATTGTGTTATAAAACTGCTCAATCTTAGTTGAGTGAACCCTGGAATATAATCAATGAACCATGTAATCTATTCAGAAACTTTAAAATGAAAACAGAGATGCCATGTAGCTCATGCAGATTCCTTTGTTGAGAATAAACAAGTAGAGGCTTAGTTCATTCATTTATGTTATGAGTAAAATCATGGTGGATGCCAGTTGATCAGCAAGTATGTGAATTTATCATACAACTTTCGCCTCATAAAATCAGTGTGGTTTTAAAGTTCATTTTAATTTTAAAATCACATCATAGGGTTTGCCAGCAGGAAAGCGAAAGCCCTCCATGTAGTTATAGCATCTGCTCCCCATACTCCAGTAACCACTCACATTAGACTCCCCACTTTTCTTGGGAGACAAAGGATATTGGTTTTTTGAGTTTGGGCTGTAGAGGCAGAACTGTACAACTCAACAATCAGCTCTGTTTTCTGCCCCCAATCTCAGACTAGCCGGAGGTTCTGCTCAGTGTTTAATATGATGTAGGGAGAAAGCATTAAAATGATTGATGGTGAACTGCATGTGTGGGAATCTCCGGTTGAGGTTCCATTGATGTCAGTCTTCAATTTTGTGAAGTGCTTAAGCCATTTTTACTATAAATGAAATAAACACTTTTATATTAAAATTTTAATTCAGCTTGCTTCATTGTGTCTATCATTTTCTTCCTAGACTTCTTTTTGACCACAAAATCAGGAATACAAAGGAGTCCTTCTGTAATTACATGCAGCTAAAGACATTTTCCTCATGGTTGTAATCAGATACATACTCTAATGGTTATAAGATAAATGATAAACTTTTTCCCCCTGATTCTAAGGTGAACTTGATAATAAATCCCACAGCCTGCCAGATTCAGTGTTTTCTCATATTCACTTGATAACCTTTTTCTTTGTTATTGCTCAGTTTATCATTTGTCTTGTTTCCCTTTGTTTTGGAATCATCCGAGGGTGTCATTAACACAAAGCCTATGACATAATAAGTGAGGGATCCAACATGCGATTGAAAAAACTAAATATTCTTTGTTTCTGCTATGGTTCAGATGAAACAGAAATAGAATGGATTTGAAAAAATAAGCACATGCCTAAAAGGAAACAAAAGGACAAGAATTAGAAACATGCATTAAAAAAACTTGAAAGTGAGAAATATATAAACGTAACTCTTTCACTCCTCTTCTGATTGAGCAATTTTATGTTAGAATTTTTTTTGAAAAAAATAAAAACATCTTTTGTGCAGTACTCACTCCTTAGAATAATAGAAGTGTCTGTCTGTATTCCTGTCCATCCATCCATCCATCCATCCATCCATCCATCCATCCATCCATCCATCCATCCAGCTCATCTATCTCCCTACCATCTTTCTGTCATCAAGTAAGTTTGGGAAGTCCTGTAAATGAAGTAGTTTCTGAGGTAGTTTCCTTATTAAAAAGTTCCTCAGTTTTCAAGCTGATCATTTACACAGATGTTTGTTTCTGCATTTCTAAACTCCAGACAACAAATTAATCTTCACTAACATCCAATTTGCCATTGAAGAAAAAAATCTGGTCAGATCTTACTTTTCTGTAGTTTTGTAATTCCCAACACAATTTAATTTTCTATTCCATAGACATTTATAAAAAACTTGTAAATGCACTGAGAGCAATTCTGTACCTTTTACATTGTGGTGTGTCAACAGTGTTTTACGAACTGCACTTTAGCCAGAAGAGTTTTGCATTCTAGACATTGAACAACGTGTTGTGGATTAAGGAGCTACTTGTTCTGAATTTGCAATTAGTCCAGGTATAGTGAGGATTGTGGAAATACCAATGCATAGTTATTATATGTAGTGTGTGATTGAACACTGGCACACTTACAATCTTGACCCATCAAATGGGAGAGCTGCTTCTGGGCTGAGGAGGCACTGGTCAGGTTTGTGTGAACCATGTAGTGCTGGAGCTTAAAATAGTATTTGCTATATCTCCAGGTGAATGTCTGTTCTAGGTTAAAGAAAAGTAAATACAAAGACATAGAGACACGAATAAAAGACTTTATTTGCAAAAACAAAGGAAACTCATTAATGAAATAATTTTTCAGAAGGCATATTTTTGTTTTCAACTTTTAATTTTTTTGTTAAATATTATTAATCTTCTTGGAAGATTGTCTTGTCTAACCTAGGTAATTGACATTTTTGCCAATAAAAGCACCTTTTTACCGAGCTACAAAGACTTTGACTTTTACCTAGCTACAAAGACTTTGAGAATTTGTACTGTTTAAAGACCCTAAAAATTGAGATTGTAATAATTGCATCTTTTATGTTTTGCAGTTCTGTTTACAGACATCCACATATAGAAAATTGTCAATAAAAATAATAAAAAGTTAGAATGGTATCTCAAGATAAGAACAGAATTGTTATGAATACTAACAGCCAGCAACATTAAATGTTGCTGAATTAATCATTTCTGTTTACTGTGTGGGTATAATATCTGAGGCCCTCAGATACCTGTTCATCAGGTGAGGACACCTATAAGGAAAAGCTTGTCTTACATGTTTTCTAGATTCCATTTATATTGTTCAAAGTGGATTTTCAGTTCCCCTTTAGAGGAATACCTTTGATTATATTTATTAAATCTGCCAAGGTCCAGGATCTCTGAAAAGACTAGATAGACCTGTGAAAGTTTTTCTTTGCAAACCAATTTCAGGCTGAGCCATGTACACAGGTACATTGCACATATATGTATGCATGCATGCATGCATGCATGCATGCATATGTACACACATGCATGTGTGGATTATGTTTGATAATAGCAAGAAATCAGATTGTTTTACATTTGTATGTATATTTTAAATTAATAACACTCAAAGTTGAGTTTTCTTCAGCTAGTCCCTACTTCTTAGGAGACTTCACTTCTATTTGGTTTACAATAAAATTCTTTCATAACCTTTCATAGAGAAGATGTGTTCTGACCAGTAAATACCAGGAAATGCAGAATGGTCCCTGGCCATCTTCTATCCTGATTTAACTGTTTCTGGTGTTGCTCATATTGTAAATTCGATTTCCTGGTTTAGTTTCCACTGTGTTAGCAGCACTAGGCCCACCAGATAACATCTTTCATACTGACCTATCAGGGTGTGGCTTTTAACCTTTCAACTTGCCTTTGGTGGCTCTGCTCCTGGCAATTCTGTCCTTACTGGTGAGCTGCTTGAATAATTCACATGGTGATTGTTACCTGTCACAGGTATTAGAAGATTTATCTATTATGCATGCATTTATAATGAATCAATTTGTTTACATTGTTGTGGTCCCCATATTTATCCCACCATCATATCACTCATGTCCCATCACCATTTTCCCTTGTTTTCCATGATCTTCTTTCCCCTGGTTTACCTTCCTCTCTCCTATTTTATTTTATTTTTTTAAGCATCAAATTATTGAAATATAAATTTAACTTGTTAGCTTTTACTATATCTTATTCTTTTGTTTGATTGATCTAAATTCCACTTAATGGTGAGACCATCAATTGCTTTTCTTTTTCCTTCTGACTAATTTCAGCTCGCACAATCCCTTCCAGTTTCATCCATGTTGCAAATGGCACAATTTTATCATTTTTGATTGTTGAATAATATTCCATTGTGTAAAGGTACCACAGCTTTTTGATCCATTCATCTCTTTGGGGTTTCCATATCCTGGCTATTGTAAATCGTGCTGCAATGAACATGTACCAATACAGGTTTCCTTTGAATTAGAATAATTAATTAGAACGGAAACTCATCAGCACTGCATTTCAGGAATGCATTGAGAGTTTCTTTCCATGATATTAAAGTTTTGAAGAATCTTCTGAGAAAGATAAAAAACTAAACACCTAAATGCCTGAGAAGGAAATGAAGTATCTCTTCTCTGATGCTCTTCCTCTTATTGCTGCTTTCTTCACTTCTTGTACCCCCTTATTTTAAATTTTAATATGTAATGACCCCCTCACCCAACACAGTGCACTAACCACCTCCTCTCTTACCTGTTTGTCTTATTATTGGAGTCTCATGTCTTTTAGGCAACTTCCTTTATAGATGCTTTATAGGAGGGTACCTTAGTTTCTTATAAAATATCTCCCTATGCTTTAAATATTTCAATGTATTAAATTAAACAGCAGCAGAGCTCATTTTCCCCCAGGGCATCAGCCTGGTAACTGCAGTTCATGTATGTGATCTAATTTGAAAATTTTCTATCAAAATTAAATTGAGGCGATAGCAGAAAATTCAGAACTGTTTGGTAAAGAAATATGAAGATAATTTTTCCAGAGCATCACCTTGTTGACTAAAGAGGAAAATATTAAAGTAGGAAAAATCATATTAAAAATGAAAATCATAATCCAGTGGAAGACATTAACTGTGTAAAACCTCTGACCATTATGTGATTAAGTTTCATTGGCTGAAAAGGAATGTGCTTTGGAAGATAACTGTAGCATTACTAACCCTGATTAAATAATTTTATAATTTTGGTAATTATAAATTTGATAATTTAAAATTTTAAAATTTAAAGTTTGATAATTTTAAAAATTATCAGACGTGTTCTCTTTTCCTGCTTTCACTTATTTCTGTGTTTGCAGTGTGGGTTCTTTCTCCTACTGCCTGTGCACCGTGTCAACTGGAAAAGAAATGGCAAGTCCTTCCCAGTAGAAAGCTGTAGTTGGCTGCCAGATATTTCCTTTAGAAAACCTAAGTAGGATCAAAAAATTAGGATTGGGCATTTTACACACTTTTATGGTCAACCTCACAGATTTTGTATTGATCTGCAAAGACAAATTTTGCACAAAGGCTTATACTGTGATTTAGTAGAGAAAATTTTATTAATTATGATTGCAAATTGTGGTGATATAATAAATGTCAGTGTAGACTTTGGAGGCATAATTTAATATTTCATATTCGATTTAAAAAAAAATTTCAGTGACCCCATTGTAAGTAGTCATTTGCTAGCTAATCAGACGATAAGAATCAGAATAAAGAAAATATTTCTGATACAAGAATGTTTTGCTTTCAGTATTTGCGTATACAATAAATAAATAAATAAATAAATAAAATACAATAAATACAGAGAAAATGTAAGTGACTTTGACCCATACATTAGATTCATGCCATTAATAAATTCAGGTTTTTTAAAAATCTAAATAACTTATTATTTAGATACTTACGATGTCAATTAAAATGGATATATTGATTAAAATGGTAGGTATGAAAGACTAATTAAATATTAGCAGCAATTACTTTTGTGTAATAGAGATTAAAATGTATTTGTAAATTTAACTTCAGAATTTTCAGTAATAATAATCTATTGTTATTAGAAACAAAATGTTTTCTTAAAAGTATCTGAAATAATGTAGTGAACTTGTGTATTACAATAAGATCACCATTGTAAAAAATAATGATGCTAATATCAGTACTTGTAAGCTTTCATACTAATACTGACAATAATCTCTTCAGTAGGAAAATTAGATATTTTAATATACTGCACTTAAGATTATTTCATTTCTAATTGTAAAGGAAACTTTACTATTCTTGATTGTTTTATTGCAAACAAATAATACTGACTAAAAACACATAGGACATTGCTAGCTTTGAAGTTGCAATGATAATAGGAATATAAAATCATTTTCTACCATACTGATGAAAACCATTGAGTATATTGAATTCTAATTTCAATCACTATGTAAAAATGGTAGTAGTTATTGCATTAAGGATTGTGCATTTCATAGATACTTGCAATTTTATTTGCACCCAGGGTGTTTTTGAAGTCTCTTTAAAAATACATGATTTTCAATGTTTTTAATTTTTAAAGGTAGAACAGGACCTTTTTTTTTTTTTTAAATTGGGCTAACATTGGTTTTCACTGCTGTATATGATTTAGATGTACAGGGTCACACCTCTTCAGGTGTATGACCCTTCATCATACCCACCACATAGTACCCTAGTCCTCCACTATAAACCATCCCCAGGTTGAGCCCCAGTCTCCCCTTCTATAACCTCAGTTTTGCATGTTGTAGTCAGACTTTTTAGATTAGTTTTGCTAGCTTCTTTGTTTTCTGTGCATTTCACATATGAGTTAATGCATCTGATATTTGTCTTTCTTCTTTTGACATTTTTTATTTAGCATCATCACCTCTGGTTCCATCCATCTTGTCAAAATGGCAAGAGTTTGTCTTTTTATACCTGAGGACCAGCCAATAGTTTATTTGGACCACATCTTCTTAACTCACTCCTCTGACTAGACACTGAGGAGACCTCCAAAACACGAATAGTTTAAAGGAGAATATGCTTATTTATTGGAAACACTTAACTATTAGTTGATCTGTTAAAGGTAGTTTTACACTGTTGCGTTTGGGTAAGGGATAATTGATGTAAGAAGAAGTAATTAAATCATATCATCCTCCATATAATTTTTAATATCCTTGAATACTGTGTATGTCAAGAGATGCTATGTTTTTCAATTTAGTTTCTTTGAATCATTCATCATTTAATATATCTTCTACTTCTTTAGAATACTAGATAATAGGGTGAGGTCAGCTGGAAATTATTTTTAATGAAATTCAATGTATGTATATGAAAATACTAGCCCTCATCTAAAGTGTTTGGATATAATGATGTAAAAGACAAGGTTCTTTCAGCTCTATTATTCATGTTTTTACAAGTAAGTTGTAAAAACAATTAATGAAATGTAGAATATGTGTTGTTCAGAATATAAAGACAGTGATTACATAAAAGACATCAGTGTATAACTACATCTTTAACAAATTATTCAAGTAGGTTATCAATCATATGCATAAGTTGTCACTGCAATTGTAAACTTACTCCATTTTCTAAGAATCTTACTTAAATATTTATACTTATTATACTGTTACACTCAAGCAATCTAGAATCTGTGAAAATAGGTTGTGTGTCATGAGTCTGAGATTTTAATTTTACGATTGCATATTTAAAATAATGCACATTTATACTCAAGCTGTGTTAAACAGTATGCATAATTTCCATTCTTTATCACTAGGGATCCTATTTTGAAAGTCAGGTGAGATAGAGACCCAGTTAAATCATATATTATTTTGACAATATTCTACCAATTCTTGAAAAAAAGTATGCTATGTCCAAACACCTTAACATTTACAGTCCTTTTTTTTTGAACTTGTGAATTGTTTATTTCTGTTTGCGTGAAACCTTTAAAAAGGTGATTTTACTTGTTTTAAGTAAAATGGTGCTTTAAGTATATTTTAATAGATAATCATAAATACTGAGGCTCAAAATTATCTGTCAAGGAATTTAGATTTGAAATATAGTTACTGATTATTCTAGCAGAAAAAATAAGAGACTTGTAAAACTAAATTGTTCTTTCTAAAAGAAATATAGCAATTATTTATCTATGGGTGCTTTCATTAGTTAAAATAATTTATTGTAAAATAAACGTTTTATGTGTGTAACTGATGAGGGTTGGATAATTCTCGTGGAAAATTTATAGGTGTTATTCTATCTAACTTTTATGATATCTTCTGAGATACAAAGTATTGTTCCAGATTATTGAACTGTCTTCTTGCTTTTCAAAATGTACTGATTTATAGTTCAAAAATGTGACAGTAGGAACATAAATCCATTCAATCCCCCTCCCACTTCCCAAGAATGGTAGAACGCTGTCGCAGGAGCCTGTCAGATAAGGGATGGGATCTGCATTGAGCCAAGGTTAATTACTCTGCAGGAGATAGAGAAAGGGAAGGAGGAAGGAAGGAAGATCCAGGAAGTAAGGCAGGAGCAAAGAGGAAATAGAGATTTCACAGTGCATTGGTGGAGAAAGCAAAGTGGAACTCTGGACTGAGCAGAAATGCATACTGTTGTTACTGGATTGCCTGTTTTGTGGTATGTGACATAAAGACTCTATTTGTCATAGATATTTTTTGCTGAAGCTATAACTCTGAGGATTGAGCTCATGAGTCCTGCCTGCCCTAGGGATGACACAGGCTGAACCACAGAACCACACGAAGGGGCATCTCCATCTAGGGGAATCATTTTATCTAATGTGAAGCAGAAATAAGACAAGCTAATTAGGAAATGGAAATGTATCAGTGGACTTTTTGTACTGATGTATTTTGGCATTTCTGTGTCATGAATATGTCCCAAGCAATGATTTTCAGAAATTGAAACGATTGGTAAAACATAGAACTCATTTGAAAATAATGTATTGCTTTGTTAATCACTGGAACAAGTCTAAATTTAAACTTTGGTATTAGTTTAGGACTGAGCTATTGGATTTATCTGAGTTTATATTAGGACTGAGCTATTGGGTTTATCCAAGTTTCTCTATTTTGATTTCAAAACAAATGCTTCATTTTGTGGTTAAAAATACTTTCACTTGCATGGTGTGTTCAGATGATGGGTATTGATCTGCCACCAGAAACAATATTTTCTCGAGGTAAAGTTTTTCCCCTGCCTCTTTGGTTTTATTTGTTTTGTTTATGAGTTTTTGTAACTGGTCCAAGAAAAGCACCGCTTCGTCAGCAACAATAATGTGTGTGGTGCTGAATTGCCTGCTGCGAAACTTCTTTTCCTGACACAGCCCTGCTCACAGTCATCTGACCTACAGAAAATCTCTGAACATTAGCTGCAAACACATCAGGGGGATGTGATCTAAAAGCACAATATGGACTTGAAGATAGACCCAAATCAGACCCAGTTAATGGGCTTATCGACTCTGTGTCTCAGTTCCATCCCAGCAAGTGGTGTAAGTGAAGAGAGTGTGAACCAAATTGTACAAGTGCACAGGTCTAATGCTGTCACAAGAGATCACATCCCTGTCTGTGTGCCTGAGGTGGTGACGTTCATATCCTGGAAAAAATAAGATGTTGTGTTTGAGAAGCAGGGGCATTTTATAATCCCTTTCTGGTCCCATTATAGTGAAGTGGGGACAGTGATACTTAAGGATGAATTAATTCTACGTAAGTACTAGGTGTATCATTCAAAGAGTGAAAGTTATGCAGTGAATTTTATTCTTAAAGTGAACAATTTGCTGAATGTATTGGACTAAGACATCTGGAGATAATGAAACAGACAACATTAAGCTTCAGTATGTGATGGGATTATGCCCTGATTAACCACTCCAAATTGAAAACATGTTGAAATACACTAATACAGTTCATCTATCAAACAGGAGAGCGTAGCTGAACCTACCTTACATGTACAGAGAGAACTAGAGTCAACCTACAGTTGGCAAAAATCAGGTAGCCTGTTTTTATAATATAGAGTGTTGGCTATTTCATGTCACCCTTTGAATATTGGATGTGAAAAGCCAAATAGTTGTAAAGGGTCTCACGTGCCCAAGAAAGGGTCATCATCAAGATTGTGAAGTTTCTTGATGACTGAATGCCCATCACTTTTACCATGGTGATGTTAAAAAACTTTAAATTAGCAACAGTACATCTGGACTGCCTGGATTTACCCAACACTCTGGTTCTTACAGCCTCTTAGCAGAAAGTGTGTTTTATTAAGCATTCTATGACTTTTATGCGGTGCTCTGTGTAACTTGAAGCTGTGTGAACAGCACTTCTACCAAGGGTGTAGAGATACTGGAGGGTCCAAGCAGAGTGGAATGTGATTGATCATACACCAGCGGGTGCAGGCAGCATCGGTCTTGTCCCCACTTCTGTCGATGGTTCTCGAGATTGCTTACTTTGATTATTATCTTGCAAGTAGATGAACTAAATGCAATAGGTCACAGCTGCTGAGGCTACTTTGGGATTGTACATCTTGAAATTTTTATTTTATAAGCAACTGAATATACTCATCTGAAATTAGAAATGGCGATGAGCAGCAATTGATCTTGAAACCACAGAAAGGATTTTATTATGTGATTTATAAAGCTTTTGTTAAAGTTTTTAAAATTCAGGTGAGTAGTTATCCAGTAGCCTGAAACTATATTAAGCTAATTTTCTAAAGCTAAAATCAAATTATTCTATTTTGTTTTAAAGATGTAAATGAGAAGCTTGCTTCTTGTATCAATCAGTACTGTTCAATATTTTTATTCATTTCCCAATCACGTACACCTCGAAGTTAACAGAAGGGTCTCCTTTGACTCCAGCTTTACCGGAGAAAGGAGAAATAGTCTTTAAAATAAGTTGATATTGAAAGTTTAATTATCACATTTATTTCATATACCTGGCTTATAAAATTATTTGAATTAAGTGTCTATTGGAGAAGAATGCATATTGTATGTATTCCATTGCTAAGAGTACAGGAAATATGAATGATATTAACCCACATGTCTGTAAATCTACATCCATGTAGCCATTTATATTGCTGACTCTAAGTTTGAGTACCTAAACTGTCTCCATGTCACGTGGATGATTCCGGTGGTGCCTCTTGTAAATAGGCCCCTACTCCAAGCTGTGGGAAACCTTTCTCTTCCATCTATTTCTGCCATTAGTCTACGGCTTCCCGAAGTTGTTAACTTCAGCACTCTCTTCAGTGAGCTTGCCCCATGTCTTTGTAAGAGATTAGCTTATTTGCCCTTCTTCATTCCAACTTGGATATAAATTCTTTTCACTGCAAGTCACCTGCCTAATACTGATTATATAAAGAGCATGCCTCCTTCTGAAAGATTCAGCTTTCGTCAGTTTGACTTTTACTTATAAAAACTAGTAACTCTATTTATACAATTAAATGATTGTCACTATTAGAGGTACCAACTTGGTTATGAGCATAAAAGTCACCTCCCAGTACAAATGCCCCCATTTTACAGGTACATAAGCTAAGGTTGAGACAAATAGTCAGCTATTGACATCATGGATTAAGCTTAGGAAATACTCTTTCACAGTTCTCTTATTCTCCCACAATTCTTATTGTAAGCACCGCTACCATGCTTTCATCATCTCTCTTTCAGAATTAAAAATTTGCTAAAATACCTAGAGTTAGTAGAAGGAGGAGGATATTTCTTAGATAAACAAATCGGGTTAAATACCAGATCAGAGTGAAATGAAATGAGGTGAATTAGTGCAAGGAGAACTTTGATTTCTGTATTTGGCATTTATGCAGAAAATTTTTGACGCATAGCCTGATTCTTGCTGTTGGTAGAAATACTTTCCCAAAGAAAGTCCAATATTGCCAATTTTGGCAAAGCTAAGAAACTTTAAATAGTTCTCCACTCAGCTTTTATTTATTTAGATTTACTATTTAGGTATTGGTTGAATAAAACTGGATCTATTTAATCTTAGTTTTCCTCATTCATGCTGTAATTTCACCTGGTACTCACACATTAATCTTTAGCACAGTCCTGAGGAATAGAACATTATTCAGCGTCTCTCTGCTTTGTAAACTATTAGAGTAATGATACTCACATTATGCTATTCACTATCAACTTTATACAGGCAAGGAAGCTACAAAAGTGATTTTTTTCTTGTCCTAATGATCTAAAGACTAAAATGATGGTGATCTAGTGATATGAGAGTGAGTAGGAGCTGCATTTTTTGCTTCCTTTTTTGCAGTCCAGTCTTCCAGTAAGTATGTATGGTATATTGGTTGGTTGACCTCTCTCTCTCTACCTCCCTCTCTCTCTCTGAATTTGTTCATTCACCTGTGTGTTTTCTCCTCACGCCCTGCAATGAAGAGAATCACATAGTAAATTACATTCTTTATTGTCCCAGCTGAGTCACCGTGATAGACTAGGCATTATCAAAAGCTCCAGTCAACCAATAAATCTTTTCATGCTTTCTGGCATCTCCTAGCTTCTGCCTTTCAATGCCCATCATCAGCACTACTTCAAACCTTCTTTGTAAGACTTGTTTTCTTTGCTCAGTGGATCTAAACCAAGCATCCTGGATAGCAACCCCAGTCTTCATTATTTGTGCCGCTAACGTTTATTGAAGGCATTTTGGCATTGATTTGGAGGGAATGCGAATGTTTGTCGAGTACCAGCTCCTGCTTTGTGAAGCCGTCATGAGGTGTTTTGTGGCCCACTCCATGATATAATCACTTGCTCTTCCCAACACACCTCTTGTGTTTCCTAATGAAAAAAAAAAAAACTTCCTTTCTTAAGTCATCCACTATTTTGGTCCTTTCAATTTTAGTGTTAGTGTCGCTCTGTTCCATGGACTCTTGAGTGACAACTCAAAGAAACAAGTGTCTTATTTTTGAACATCAATACTACTTAGTTTTGGTACTCCTGTATTTTACATTTCTCTAAAGTTTTGTACAATATTTGGAAGCTTGACACTGGGTACACCCTCGTTTTCCAGTCTCATGGTCTTATCTCATTTGATATCAGAGAAACTTAACTTTGTATCCAGGTCCTGGTGATTTCTAACTGGCAGTTTGGAGCATGTCTGTGATCATTACTCACTAGCAAATTAGAATGAGTTTGGTACCTCAGTACATTATTTTGAGGCCAAAATGGGATTATTTATGTGATCATATAAATGGTGCTCAAAATATCAGGACTGATATTAATGTGATCACCACTACCCACCACTAAGGAGCTGCATGATAATTACAGTGAGCTGAACAGGATCACACCAGTAACAGCACAGAAAAGGTCTTTCATCCAAGGCTACTACCATATACCATTCTGACTGTTGCTTGTCCTCCTTTCCTGAGAATGGACAGACTCTCTTATATTATGAATATCAGAGAGACATTAGCTGCAACTTTTATATTACATTTCAAAGAAAGGCATTAGTAATCTTGAACTGACAAGAGAAAGGGAGGAGATGGTATTGTAAAGGGGTAGAGAGAAATTTGCAACTGAAAGTTTTCTATAGTACATGCTCTCAAAAAGTGGAGGCAGAAGGCCATAGTGAAGAAGAAACCTGTGAGTATCCAGTGAAACTGGGGCTCATGGTAACGTTTTGGTCAGGAGTCACGAGGTTCACAGTATGTCATTAAGTCAGTGCAATCCTCATGTCTCTGAGTCACCTGGAGGGTTTGTTGAAATACTTGCTAGACCCCTCAGCCTGCCACCTCTCAGGTTGTGAGGCTCAATTTGTTCCCTGGTTGTGTGTCTCTGGACCCAATATTTTTTCTAGAAAGCTGTGAATATCACCTGCTGACCAGAGGGATTCAGTCAGACCAGTAGACCTTACACAGGTATTCAAAGTTAATAATCAAATAGATAGTCCAGAATATTTCAATGGAAGATGATGACAGTAATAAGATGAATTTTTTGAGGAATTGTCATCTCTACCTCTGAATTGATGAGTACAATTTATGTGTGGGTGCATGTGACTTAATAACAATTTTGTCTTTGTTTTGACTAAGAAGATCAATATTGCACTATGCAATAAACTTTCTGAAAGGGAGAATAGCTTTTCCTTTTACATTTTTCTAGAAGAAGTTGTATTGGACTGATCTTCTCAGAGCAAAGATATATCCACTGCCTAGAGTATTTTACAGACAAACAAGTTGACTGGTTGATGTTGCTATTTGAGAGTTTCTTAAATGAAGGCCATTAACATGTATGAGGAGCTATTGATAAGTATAACCACTTATTTTAAATGATGTAAATGAATTTTCATTGGGGACCCGAGTAACACATGCAGCTCTTTGGAAAATTAATGGTGCTCAGTAGGCTCGACCTGTTACCCTTAATTTAATACCAATTTAAGGTGAGAGCTTTGAAATGCATGACCAATTAATTCTGTAATTGATCACTAAAAAGTTCAACAATTTTGTTCCTATCCAAATTGTTAAAAAAGCAAAATGGATTTTCAATATATGTATGTTCATTTATATATTTATACATACTACATGTATGTTTACACATAGAAACACACAAACAGTTGTTAATTTTTCATGTGATTTTTTTTTTATCCTGGTCCAATTATTTGTTCCAAATAGGTGAAATTGCAGTCTCTCTTAATCAGGATATTTGGTAACTAGGAATTATATACAAATTTATTGTTGATGATAGGAGATACATATATGTTGTCTTTTCAAGTTTAGAGTTTGATTTATGATAAAATAGATATGTAGAGAATTCTAGAATTTTGTGTTGTCTCTTCTTGCCCTGGTCATGTACCTTATGGATAAAAGAAAAACTCATTTCTCCTCGATAACAAATTCAAAATTTCCTAGCATTTTGCTGTTTCTCTCACCTGTTTTTCAAGACCAAATTTATCTCCCAAAGTTCAACATGTACACATCATTTTGTTTCTGGACTGATCTTCCCACCACCCAGTATTACTCTTATTCCTCATGTCAGTTTTCTCATGCATAACTTCAACAATTAAGTCCCTGAACACCATCACTTATGTCTCCTCCCCACGTTTCTTCACACAGATCTTGGCATTTCCCCTCACAATAAGATATTGTCATATGTTCAGAACATTCAGGAGTCCCTTTGAAAGAACATCTTGTGGATTTCTGCTGAGATAGTTCATCCTTCAGAGCCCTGTTTTTCATTTGAACAGAAAATGCTGGTCCCTTCTCTAGTTTTTGTGAGTGCCTGAGGAAAAAGAACCTTTCTCAACATGTGTTGCAGAGTTGTCAGATCATTTCCAGTCAGAGCAGTATATTTCTGGTTTCACACAAATATCTGCTAACCAAATCATGGGCATTTTCTCATTTTATTTAAAAAAGAGTGAAAATAAAAGTTTCTTTTTCTGTCAGTTCTAGGTGGATGTATTTAGTCATCCTGAAATTTAACTGAATAGATTAGGTAGTCGTTTTCTTAACAAATTGGATAACATTTTCCCCAAATGAGTATTCAACATCTATAGCTTTTAGATATTCAAGGAAATAAAATTGCTCTAACAGCTGAACTTCAGTAATGGTTAAATATTCGTAAAATTGTTATGCATTGTTTTCTCAACAAACAGCTTTGTGAGAAACCATCAATTTCAGCGTTTGCTCTTTTGCAAACAAATACAGTCATTTTGAAAAGTGACATTTGTGATATCTTAAAAGAAATATGGAGCTAGAACAGTATATTTTTAGAAAATAGAGATCACATATTTAATTATGTTAAACGAATAATTGATCTTCTTCCAGAAAAGATGATTATTCAGTCTTCCACTTTATTTGAAAGCTGCTTCGAATTTCTTTCAGATTGTAAACTGCCTGTGTTTAAATTAACATATGTAAGATTTCTCATTATGAACACTATTCCAATATTAATTCAAAATTAATGCTGACAACTTTCCTTTTCCTCCCAATTATTTCGATTGTATCCTCATTATCTTCTAAAAAATTATTTTTAGTGTGGCCTGACATGTCTTTAAAATACATAATAAGGCATATCTAATGTTTGCCAACGTCTTTTTCTTTCAGTCAAATTGAATAAAAATAAAGTGATAAGCACTTTGTCATAGAAAAGCATGAAAAGTGCAGTGGTATCCCACAAGTGTTCATGGACAGATGTGGGAAGGAATTCTGTAACTCTTCATTTAACTGACAGTATGTCAAATGTCTATTAGAAAATATTTCATGTGGACACGGTGATGTTTATCTTCAGTACTGTAGTGGAAACAGTCCTTGTTGCCATTTATAATGCACAGGGAACAGGCATGGTGTCTGTGTAGGTTCTTTATAGATGATACAGACACTTTAGGCAGAGCAGGACAACAGCCAGGGATGCTGGGTGGCAAACTGGACCCCCAGATTCCAGATTCCAGAGCTCATCACACTCTTTCTCTGGGCTCTCTCTCTGGGGTTCTCTCATGCTCTTTTGTGCTAGTGTTTGTCTCGTGCACTCCTTCTGTTCTCTGTCCCTGGTGGTGCCATCCTTCTAGCCTGTCCTCCCAGGTCCAGGTGTGCACACTCACATATATATACACCCACTGCGTATTACAATCATGGGGAAGAAGCATTCCCCCAGGTTCCGGTGATATGGCTGATGGGAGGAAAACCCTGACCAAACTCACACTACCAGTATCAAAAGCAGACATCAATTATTGAAATTCCAAAGGTAGCAAGATAGGCAATCTAGTTGCATGTTAATGTATCTACAGCCTATCCCAATATCTTTTGTTTTAAACATTTCTTAATATTGATTTCGTGAAACTCCCTTACTTTGCAGAAAGCATCAGAACATCCAAGCAGGTGAGCAAATGGTCCATTCTCACATAGCTGGTCTGTAACTGAATGAACATGCATCAATTTAAAATCTCTTAGATTTTTACCAGAATTATCATGCAGCCAAAAGAAAGGTACACATTAATTTATAAGAAAAAGTCTTCAGATACAGTAATGACAGATAAAATGATTCATCAGGATTATTTTGATTGTATCTGTCTTTGAGGGATTTATATCTGCTCCTTCTAATGTTACCTGGTTAACTTAATCTCACTCTCCCCAGAGCTCCTTTATCAGCCTCTCTCCTCCCTAGTATTGTCAGGCATCCTTCTGTCTCTGCTCACCCTGAGACTATCACTATGATGATTTCTTCAGCTGTTGGAAATAATCTGCCTGTTCACCTTCCCACTCAATTCGGGATCCATTCATTTCCATGTTCTCCAGGACCTGACACAAAGGCCTGTTATTAAGTGTTCTGTGACTATGTCTTGCAGTGATTGAATTGCATTTAGAGATCCAGACACTCAACTAATTATGGAGCACTTACTATGAATAAGATGAATTAGTAGGCATTAGACTCTTCTTTTATGTCTAGACAACCGTGTGTGAGTTTTGCACACAGAGACAAACTGCCACTCCTGTTCGGATTTCAACTTTTTTTAACAAGGAATAATTTATGACCTCTCTCTGGCAAATACATTTCAAAGATATCATCAATAATTCCCTGACCAAGATCCCCAATAAAATCTCTTTTGTTGTGTGAATTCTCTTTGCTTTTATATTACATTTTTTAACCATATTCCTTAAAAGTGTATCGACAGTATGCCCAGTGTATTCAAGATATATCAGAGATAGGCTTTTGGTAGATAGGCTTCATAAGCTCCCTAGAAAGCTTTCTGTATTGTTTTTTTTTTTTTCCTAGAGGAATGATTGAAGGATTTTTAAAAAGGACTTGTACCTAAGCAGAGATTTCAAAATAAAAATGTCATGTTCAATTTGATGTTTTATGATTGTGACATATCAAAACGGCGGAAAGTTCCAGGGCTATCATTATTTTATTGAAATACAAGGTAAATAGGCTCTTTTCCCATGTATCTTCTTGGTGGGAAAAATGCATTTTGAGACTAGAAATGCCGTTTTGATATATGAGAACCTACACTGGAGATAAATATGAAAAGAGTAAAGCCTTTCAGCAAATCTTGCAGATTCATGAACTAAATGCTTAATATTTAGTTTCATTTCTTTCAAGCAGACTCCAGATTGCCTTTTATTTTTCCCCCCAAAAGGATAGTTTAAATGGGTACCTTAGATGAGTATTGCCTTCTGCTTCTCAGTGCCATTCTTGATATTCTCACTCAATCACTGAAATGAAGCCCTGTGTAGTTACTCTGCCCTTCCTGATTCTCTTCCTCAGGGTCTTTTAGCCCATTTCCCTATAAATGTCACCCTTCTCTATCCTCCCTCCTCCATGCAGAATGCTGATCTTTGTTCTAAAGTATGGAGCTGAGTCTTCATCTGGGAGTAGCTACCACACAGTATTGGTATGAGGATGAGGAGAGTGGATGATGCATAACAGTTGTTTTTCTGAATATTAACTGTTATCAGAATTATAGTCAATACAGTGACCCCCCACCCCCGCCCCATCTCAGGCATCTCCTTACCAAACTACCCTGTGCTCTACACACTAGTGAACCATCTGAACTACCAATGGACTACGCTGTCTCTTCTTAGCTTTTGATACACATTCACTGTGGAAAGCCAAAATATCTCTGCGATCATATTTTAATAGTCCTTTCCAGACAGTTAAAAAATATTATCAACATATATTTTATAATGAGAAATGTCTTTACTGCCACCATTTTGGGTGGGACCCTCTCATTCTAAAGTGGAGACTAATTTTAAATTTCTCCTTCCTGGTGAAATCTTGCCATTGGTGACAATATGATTGAACGTTGAGGGTAATGTACTATGTGAAGTAAATCAAAAGGTGAAAAATAATACTACATCATTTCGCAAAGTAGAATTTAAAGAAACAAAGCAAAACAGAAATAAACCATTAGATACACAGAACAGTTTGGTGGTTACCAGAGGGGAAGGGAAATAGGGTGGGTCATAAACAAGTGGGTTTATTGTTTGATGGTGGAAGAAAACTAGACTTTTTGGTGATGATCAAGATGTCAAATTATAATGCCACACACACCTGAAACCTACTTAATTTTATAAACCAGTGTAGGTTCAATATAGAATTATCTAATGAATGTTAGAATATCAATAGGTTTAGTGTTCATAGAGAACCAAGAAAGTGTGACTACCTATTTTTTGTAAAAAAGTGTGCATGTGTAAAATAGTTTACATATGCATATGTAAAATATAAAACATATATACATGTGTACAAATATTTATGGCTTCAAGATAATGTATTTTTTTTTTCAAATTTAGCATGTCATTATCCACTATGAATTGAGGTGCTATCTTTATCACATACACTCTAGAATTTCTCATATTTTGAATCATTTTCTGGGTACTTCTACCATACTGTTCTGAGACATTGTAGTATCTTCTAATACCAATTAGGTTATCTCTGTTTTACCCTTATTTTTCTGTCTCTTGTTTTGCTGTTTCTTCTATTAGCAAAAGTTAAATAGCCTCTTAGGTTCTCAAAGAGTAATTAAAGCTTTATTGCATAAAACACATTAATACGGACAAGTTTATCTTCTACCACAATCACAGCATTTTTATGTGTTTAATCATTATATATGACCTCAAAAACATTTTTAATGTTCCTTTTATAGATTTTTAGCACTTCTTTTTAAGTGTATTTCCTGAAATTTTAGCTTTTATGTGGCATTGTAAATTGTCTCCTCTTCCATTGAGCATTTTCAATGATCATTGCTTGTTATTTTCAAGATTCTGAACTGATAATTTTACAAACCTGTTCCATAGTGAAATGAATCACTTTATTCACTGTAATAGACCTCAGTTGATTTGGTCGAGTTACCCAATATACAGTTATTTCATCTACCTATTGTTGCAGCTGATACTTTCCAATATTTGTCTCCGTATTCTTATTCTTTATATATTTGCACTGGCCCATGCCTTTGCTACCATGTACATCACTGTGACTCCATGGGAGTTCTTTGTTGTGATCCATGTGGGTAGAAATTATCTCATGTCAGTGCATTTCCTTAATGTGTCTTCTTGGTTCTTGAGCTTATTGGAATAGGGTGCTGGTGGGGTGACAGTATATTTCATCCTGTTAGCACTGTGTGTCATTCTACTCTTCTTGACTCTCCCGTTTTTATGGTTATTTTTTTTCTGTGTCTTCAGCTCCCTGATCCTTCATTTATGGGTTATTTGAACTATACAATTTTCTAACATTACATCCTTATTTGTTCTTAAGCTCTGCAGTAACTCCTAAGTAGAAGTACTTACTTGCATGTGTTGAAGGAATTGATGCCATGACTTCGGTTAACAGGGTGGTTGTGATAAGACCCAAATATAGATAATGCATATTATCCACAAGTAGAATCTATTGCTACATTGGAGCTTAGGTAGCATCATTTTTAACCATCTGTGAAAGATATTTAATTGAGAACAATTATTGAAGTGTTTGTTCAAGTTTACAACTGCATTTAAGTTTGTAATCATTACACTAGTTATTTAACCCAAGACATAAGAAATGTTTCCCACAGGTATATGCTGAGTCTTTGTAGAACTATATTATGCATTAAGCTATTAACATAAAAGTTGTGCCTTCAACAAGTATGCAAGGTCATGGGAGGAAAGGAAACTCCTATATCCTGATACACCAAGCAAAAATGAAGGACATAACCGTGGTGGCTATGACATGCAGACCATAGCAGACTGGAGGCCACACTCTCACAAAACAACCTTGACTGGCCCAGTCGCCTTCCCTTAGAAATAAATGTTATATCAACAGGAAAGTTAATCAGGATGATCAGATATCACAGCATTGGGAAAGTAAGGAGAAAGTGTTGACTGTACTGAATCATGGCTGCAACATCACTGGTATGTGTGTGCCTGTACGAACTCACTTGATAACAATGAGCTTGAAGCCAGTTGCTCTTAGTTGTTGCTTCTCTGACCTTAAATGACTATGGCCCCAATTAATTTTTTTCTGCTTGGAGTGACATGTTTCATAGACTCCATTTGAGACTGTGTAGATTGAAATAACTTGCTTCTGCTTTTCTTACTTGACTGTTTTTGTGTACATCGTTTCCTCCCTTCCTAGGCAAGTAAATAAGATAGTGATTGCTGGAAGGAGCTGAGAGCCCAGCCCAGGAATGGAAACCAATCCTCCCTTGCTTCAGAACCAGCGCCCCGGGGGCTCGTTTCACCTTCTAGTCTCACTCTCTGCTCCTTCTTTTTATTGTGGAAAAAGAAAATCTCTAAAATCTTTTATTGATCCTCAAACAAATGAGAATTACTCTCACACATAATGTTAAAAAGTACTATGTTTTATGTATAGAAATGAAAAGACCTTGTGGACTGACTGAACAGAAACCTACTTTAGCTTTTCAGTCATAACCAAAAATGTAGTTCGAAAATGATGCTGAACATGGATGCTGACAGAGTTTATCTCCAGTGAGTGACACGAGCATATTATAAATAGTTGGGAAAGGGGATGGAAACTGTGAGATTGAGGGAAATGACCTAGCTCTTCCTAGTAGTACACAGCCTAACTATTATTGGAAAGCAAATATTTTTCTATTTCAAACATGGTTTTTTATAAAGTGGCCATTAGACTTAAAAATTAGATAATACTATTTTGTTGTTCCTTGTCATATAGGATCATAAACCATCTACTCAGAAAAATAGAATTTAAAATGTATGTTGTTATTTTTGAAAGTCACATCCTGATGGGAACAGTGCTCTCAAATCCTGACCCAGTGTAGAAAGTCAGATTAAGCTATAAAAATAAAAGTTAGAGTACCCAGATCTCATCACAAAGCTCTGAACAGAAGGCCTATACATTCTTTTAAATAGCAGTCTATTAAGTTAGGAAAAATGATAGATGTAAAATGGAAAGTAGATAAGAAATACTATGTATTTCTTACAAAGAAGTTTTGACAAGTCAAGACTCAAGATATTTCCTTTTAAGAGGGCATCATACATTTGAAACCAGTTATTCCCCTCAGCTGTTTCTTCCCTGGGTTTTGAAGTTCTTGAAATGCCCATGTCTATTTCATGTTGGGAGGTGAGAAGCTGTGGACCAATGTGAACTTTGAGATTCCTTTCCCCCAACCAGTACTATTTAATGTAAATCTTATCATTTTCTCTGCCCTTGTTTTTCAAAATGACTTCTTGCATAATATGTGTTTTCTCAGTGATCAAATTCAAAGTTTGCCCAAAAGGGTATTTTTAAGACAGTCTTCTTGGGGGGCAAAAGAAGTTGAAACAAAAGAACAACAGAGTTCTTTGCTGACTGAGTTACAAATAAACCCAGTCTTGATCTTTAATTCTCCATGTTCAAGGAGGAGAAAAGTGAATTTCAAACCCTTTCTTTCCCACTATTTATTGTTCAGCCATCTTTTGTGTTCTCTCCGATCACTTGAGTTTTTGGACCGGAAATGTAATTTTGTCAAATTTTCAGTTTATCCTAATAAATGCATGACTCTCCTTCACTAATTTGCTCCCACGAAACAGGTTGTTATCACTTGTGTTTTTGGCTAACATCACGTGTAGTACCCAAGAAAAGGGTTTTCTTCTAGCTATTTAGAAGCAATTTTCAATTGATTATGTGAACAAAGCCCAGATAGAAAGGGGTATGAGAAAAGACTAAGGAAGAGGCATTGTTCATACCTAAGCTTAAAAAAATAGAGAAAACGTGTACCTCCTCTTATTTAGCTTCATTTCTTTGCTTTTTGCATCATTTCCCCCCCCTCAACCTAGGGTTTCACCCTTGGAAAAACCCAATATGCCTTCCCAGCTTGGAGTAAGTTTTTTTTCTCACTGTACAGCAATGCATTATATCTTCCTTAAAACCCAGTGAACATAATGCATGAACAGTGTAGAAATTTTAACTAGAAGCATTTCTTTTAAGTATTTTTTTTTTAAATATGTCTGGGCCTCAGTGTTGTCCTGCTTAACACAAAAGAAATAGCGTGGTCTACTTTGTGGCGCAAATGACTTAATACATTTCAAATATTGAGCTCAATTTGTGACCGAACATGCCAACTTGAAAATTATAAAAGAGTACATGCCAGTAAGATATTGATTGACACATTCAACACTTTAGTGATTTTAGAGTTTACATTTGGAGGAAGACTAAAATGATATTTAAGGCATGGTTCCTTTCTGTAGGAGATTATAACCTAATGAAAATATATTGTCAAAAGACAGAAAAGAACAAACGATAAGAGAAACAGTCTATAAAAAAGTGCCTTTGACTGGTTAGTTCTAGGAGAGCTTCAAGAAAGAAGTCTTAAGATAGAATTTTAAAGCAACTAGGATACCAAAGGGTGTGAATTGAAAATATGGAAATTTCAGGTCGAGAATAAGATGCAAACAAAGAAAGGCAAGCATATAAATATATAATATGCACTACATAATATATAAGTATATAAATATATATTTATAAATACATTTATAAATATGAATATAACTATATAAAGCATATATATATATATATATTATATATTTAAAGGGGTAACAAGGAACAAACCAAAGCAATTTGAGGAGATGATTTGTCGGGAGAAATGGCATGCTTTTCTGAAGATCTGTGATTTAGTTCACCAAGGTCCTTCAACTGCAAGCTTCGGAACTGAAATTCCTGCAGTAAGCCATGGGCAATGGTGAGGCACTGATAGACTTGTTGCTGTTTGTTAACTTGGTTGGTGTTCCCCTGAGCGAGCTGACCAGAGCTTGCTTGAGGACATGAAATATGTCAATAGTTTATAAACTGCATTGAAGTAAAACAGGAAGGCAGGTCAGCTGGGAGGTTGCTACAACAGCACTTCTTAAAGTGAGATTCCATTAGATTTTAGTAGTAGAAATGAAAAGAAAGGGAGTGCTGTTATGCATGGGTGATTAAATGTATTTGTCAACTAAATGGATATTTTTATGGGGTGGAATGAAAAAAAGTTCCAAAGGCTGATGTGGGAAAATAAAGGAGGCAATCTAAGAAATTTTGTAAATCCATCACAAAGTAGGAGAAGAGTGAAGTATATGAAAAGTCTATAAAACAAAAAGTGAGATGGTGAAATGTGCAAACATATCTATTATAAATGTAACAGAGTATGCCTTTATGTTTACACAGAAACCATAAACACATAGTTATCAAGGTAGTAATTGCCAAGTTTCACTTTGTTAAAATTTAAAACTTATGCATGAAAAATTAAATGATAAAATAGTGAAAAGTCAGGCTAGGAAGTGGTATTTCAAACTTGCATACCAAATTGAGGATTTAAAATGGAAACAAACTTAAAAATTCCTGCAAGCAAAAAGTAAAAACAAACACGTAAACAAACAAACATGCCTCTACAGCATGTTGATAAGTACTCAGTCATATAACTAAAAGTGCAAATTAGGTTTTAATGAAGGTTTATACATGCTGCTTTACAACATTCATACGAAATTTAAAGTGGAAAACATTAATAAGATTGTGCTAAATACAGCCTTGAGTGGAAGAAAGCACGTTAGCTATAAGATAGTAGGTGGTGTGTGGTACATATATAAAAAGTAGTTTAATTATTGGTGACTACTGAATCTGCAAGCTCTGGAATTCCTTCAAAATCATCATAAAATGTTACTTGTAATTTCCATTTTAGTAACTCCTATTCATTGCCAAATCTGGCAGTTCTTTATGGCCAATTGAAATAAAATTAGTAACAAGTATAATCACACTTATTACCTTAAAACTCAAATCAGTAGTCAGCCCCTCTTTTAAAACTAAAATCTCAGTATCATGATTCCATTTAAAGAGCAGTGATCTGTTAGCAGTAACCGAGTAAGTAACTCTATTTTAAAGATTTCATTCATTCAAGACAGTTCAGAAGGTGTGAGACATAGTCAAGTTGGTAAGCTAATTTCAAACAGTAATGGAAGTATATTACTGAATCGCTGTTTTATTTTTAGATTTTTGAGATAATACTGTTTTATGGCATCCTCAGAAATTCAGAGGTATAGGATTTTATCTCTTCAGATGTATGCTACCAATCATTCCCACCACCAGGGCACCCATAGTCCTCAACCCTAGTGCTTTGAATCCCAGTATCCACTACTCTCCACCACCACCCCCCCAGCCCATCGGTATCATTAATTTTACACACAAATTTCTGGGACATGTTATTGATTTGGTGTGAACTGACACTTTGTTTTGTTTTCTCTATCTCATACATATAAAGTGGAAACATGTAATATTTATCTTTCTTCTTCTGACTTATTTCAGGTAGCAAACAACATCCTTGTCTCAGATAGTAAGAGTTCATCTTTTTTTAGCTGTGTAATATTTCATTGTGTGTCTATACCATATCTTCACAATCTGCTCATATGTTCTCAGGCACTTAGGTTGTTTCCATAATTTGGCTGTTGTGAATAATACTTCAGTGATCATAAGATTGCTATATATTCTTCTATATTAGTGTTTTGTATTCTTTTGGTGGAGTAGGTATTAGCAGTGTGACTGCTAGGTCATATGGTAAATCTGTTGAATTCTATAAGTTTAAAGAGGTAGAGAAAACATGTTATATTTTGCATAGCAGGGGAGGAACCCTGCTATGAGACTGTAAACTTAAATCAAGAAAATGGTGGAAAATAATGTTTTCACAGAAAGATGAAGATAATGGTGAGATTATGTTGAGGGGTGGTCTGGAATGCATTCACTTTTACAGGAAGCTTGCAGTTTATCACTTTGTCAAGAACAATTTTGGTATCATAAATGTCACCTCAAAATCAGTGAACATAGAACTAAACTCTTTGTTTCTTAGTTTTCCTTACAAATACATAAATACCATTTTCACTTAGTTATGAAAATGTAAAACCTTAGATATATCTGGAATCCTCTATCCTCTATCACTTTGAATTTATTGTCGAGTTCTTAATTTTTCACGTAGTTCCCTAAAAGAACTCATCTTGAGTACCTCTCTTTGTACTTTGTCCAACAATCACTGGTTGTATTCGTCTCTGTTGGTAAAGTACTGGTTATGAAATGAACTTTTCCTATGTTCATAGTTATTGTTAACCTTGCTAATAGTTAATATTTTTAAATACTTTCCTCACAATATCATTCTATTGAACTGATTATTGATGCCCATTTTCTGCTGCAAGAAAACCCTCTTGAATTTGTAAGTTCCTTTGCCATTTTCATTCTGCATTTTTTTTCTACATGAACTTCACTCCTCCCCCGCCCCAATTCATGTCATTCTTGTTGCTCATCTGAGATATCTATTGCTTTTGGATTTTACCAATACATATTGGAATGCCTTTGGTAAAGAAAGAGAAAAATCCATGTTAACATCAAGATTTGAAATTTGAGTGACTGAAAATATGGCCAGCAAATGGAGGAAATTATTGACCCAAGTTGGGAAGAAAACAGAGGACAAAAAAATACTTTGAACTTTAATTGGGATATTTGGTTTTTATTTTTTGATACAAATATTTTATTGATGGAAAAGTAAGAAATTCAACATGTGACTTCTGCTCCCTGATCATCATGCTAGTTTGAAGCCATGATCCTGGAACTTCTCAGGAACTGGTCTTGGAGTGGTCAAACCCTATGAAAACTGGTTGTGTTAGGAAATAAAATTCTCACTGATTGTTGAGTTTCTCCTTTGCAACTGACTAGTGAAAATAAGGTAGTATGAATTTCAAGAAGCATGCACTGATATGAGAGCCAAAAAGTAGTCCGATCTTATAGAAAGAGAAACCCAGAAGACTTGATTCTTGACTGATGAACTTGGGCAAAAAGAGGGGTTTTTGTTCTCTATCATGTCAGATATCTGGAAGCAGGGAACTGGAAGAGTGTGATTATAAGTACATATCCAACATCTAGTGCTGGGATTGTTTCCAGAAATTGCTACCTGCTTGGGGTTATGTGCAGCTGGCCTACTTTACAACTAGTTCTTGTTCTCACAAATGATGGTAAGTTCACATTTTCCACCTAAAACTTGCCGGGTACTGTGAGACATTTCATTTCTGTCTGTGACTCCATGCTAAGTGTGTTTTCTCGCCCTGTGTTTCACTGTTGGTTTGGTTGATAGGTGTGGTAGAGTGAATTCTCTGTATTCAGGTGAAAGTCTGAAACACTTGGCCTCCTTAAAAATTGCCCCTGGTGAGAATTTAGGATTTATTGATTGCCGTTGATGAAGTTCACATCTGTTCCCTAGAGAGAAAGCAAGGTAATGGAAAAGCAGAAAAAGACTAACACATTGATTTTGGTCCTGCCTCACTACATGAAATAAAAAGAATTGAAATATACATATTACTCTTTCGCATGGATAGGAAAATTTATTATTTGAATTGAAAATGATGACCAGTGTGAAGCTCTTGAGTTATAAAATTGGTGAGAACTATCTCTTATTAAAATAAACTTTAATTGAATTATGCTCTATGAGGAAGTAAAGTCTTTATTTAGTCTTGTGATATATATTTAAATAGGGTGTTTGTATCTCAAATGCAAATTTAAAAGTCAAACAGATATGAGTACATAAGCATATATGTACATATGCTTATAAACAAATGGATAGTCATGCGTTCATACAATGATAGAATGAGTGCTTTTACTTCCTTTCATGCTTAACATTTCAGTTTCTATCTCTGCTTTTATCATTTCCACATTTTATAGCCTAAAACCAGATGAAATATTTTAAAACACTTAAAGCAATCCTTGAATTAGTGATACTAGTCTTTATACCTGATGAGGTTCTAGTTTGTGGTTTTTTTCTAAGTCAAATTATAAAATAAAATGTGTTTAGACTTGTGGGTACTTAAGAAAATGCATTTGCCTTCCACATCCCCAGCAATATTTTCAGCCCTTTTTTTTTTTTTTTCCACTGCACTCTTCTTGCTGTGTCTTCTAATATCTTATAGCTCATTTCCTTTGGCCTGTCTTTCTTCTTGCTCTTGCATTTAAAGTATTTCTAACAAATGCAAAAATGGATCATCCTTGAGTCTGGAAGAGGGCTGAGGCGAGACTGAATCTGCTATTGCCTTGATTGTGTGGGCAATTAATTTCTGTGGCTCAAGAAATGAGAAAGAAAATTCAAAAAAAGCTAAAAAATGAGGAAGAAAATTCAAATACCTGCAGATATATTTCACAGGAAGGAATGTACAACTGCTACTCTAAAAGTATTGTTGAAAGATGTTAAAAATGCGGGGCAGAGGGGGGAATCCTGTGTTTATGGAACAGAAAATTCCATATTGTGAAATTGGCAACACTCCTTAAAGTGATCTTCAGATTCAGTTCAGTTTCTATTAGAATCACAGCTGGTGTCTTCATGGAAAATTGACAGACTGATCTTAAAATTTGTATGGCACTGGAAAGGCCCAGAACTGTCCAAATCATCTTGAAAAAGAACAAAAGAAAGACTCACACTTACCGAGTTTAGAACTTTAAAGCAACACTGACAAGTCTATGCAGACTGGCACGGGATGCCCTGAGTAGGCTGGGACCCCATGAGGCAGCCTGTGGCCCTGTGGTTTGATGTCTCCTGGGCACCTCGCCCAGTCCCAAGCAAAGCTCTTCTCAGTCAATGGAGGGTGATAATGGAGAGAAATAGCTTGGGTTTCAAATTAGTCAAGAGGTCTTGTATTTAGTTCGGAGAGCTTGGAAGGCTGTGAACTCTACAAAGTTCTGGTGCACACAAGGGAGGCTGCTGTCTCATGTCTCACTCTTACTCTGCACTCTGGATTTGTCTGGGTGTACAGGTACTTCTGGACGATGGACATGGCAATAATGGTGGCAGATCTTACAGTTAGTGAAGTTGTGGACCTTGCAACTCTAGACATTTAACAGAAAGACCCAGTTCCTGCCAATGGTTTGGCAAATTCCTGGTTTTTGTCTCTGTTTCAGAGTTGATTTCATTTGTAACTTTGACGAATCCTAACGTGGTTCTGATTTCAGTTTACATAAGATGCTCCTGTAGCATGCAGAAAGAGTGGATGCTGTTTGGACTTCTAAATCTGACATTTTAATGAAATTTGACAAAATGCATGAGGCATTTGGGAAGAAAAACGCTATGCAGTGTGAAATGCCACTGTTGTAGTCACAGTACATTTAGGAAAATTGTAGTGTTTAAAAGCAACTGAAGAAGAAGCCCTTGCAAATTACAGGCATGCATTATTTTATTGCTCTAATAATCATTACAGGATGGAGCAGCCTCACAACCAAAATGGTAGAATCAGCACAGAATTCCAGGAAAGTAATGCTATAGATTCTCTTCCCTCTCTGAGTTCTTTTAAAAATAATTTTTGAAGTACCATTGGTTTATGACATCTAGTTGCCAAGTGTACATCATTATTAATCATCTCAGTAGACTCTATTAGACCCACTACTGAAAGTCAACTTCATCTATTATCTGACATTCTTTGAATTCTTATTATGAAACTGGCATTATAATTTTTCCTATCCAGTTATCTATGTATCCAGTCCATCCCAGTCCTTGATAAGACATTGAACTTTTTTAATACTTTGCTTTTGCTTGAATTGAGAAACCTCTGTTAAGCCAGAAAAATTTCTGGAAACATGTGAGACTCCCTTTTCTCTCCTTTAGACCCACCCACCACCTGACATTTGAGCTCAGTAGTTACCCCAATATTTTCCCATATGCTTTAGTATTTATAGCCATGTAAATTCCTATAAGTATATAGTCGGTGTTGACCTTTTTTCCTGATAACAGACTGTCCAATGTTAAATTTGCCTGTCTTCCCCCAGAGGCTCAAGGACTATTCCTCTGAGCTCTGACGTGCTTAACTCCACAATGCTTGTGATATCTGATTCTAGTCTTTTTCCTTATGCGCTAAGGTACTTAGTGAACATAGTGTTTTCTGTATTGACTTCACTAGGTTTAGAAGGGGTGATCATCCTGCATCTTTAGAATTTGACCAAAGTTTATTCCAAAATTTTATAAACATTTTTAGGTCAAAAAACAAAGTAGAAATCATGTCTCCTTAATGTTACACGATTCTTGAATGGTTCATGCAATTTTAAGTTTCCTCACTCTTGCATCTCAGAAATTCCATTCTAAGGACATGTTTATGTTTTTCTATGTTTAAGTAGACAACAACCTCCTGGAAATTTTTAGGCACTTGAAAGTCTATCTGAAAATACTTATGAGTTGTGGCATTGAAGAAAAAAAATCTGAATCTTTCACTACTGAATAATGGTGGATAAGATAACTGTATTCATGGAAAAATGAAACAAAATAAAATAGAATACAAAATTAAAATACAGATCATTAAATTAATTGGAAAACACTATTCTTCCTCCATTTTTATATTCTCAGTGTATAAACACTTTGAAAGTCCCTTGGTTTAAACATGCATATACACACACACACACACACACACACACACACACACACACTGACATACATTGTAACTCCATTCATTACAGAATTTTGCAGAATTATTTGTACATAGAAACTTGACTTCTTCAGTCGGCACAGATAGTATCAGTTGGAGTGTTAGTTCATAATGGAGTTCTGTTTGAAAGCATTTCTTTAAGAAATGTGAAAATTATTATCTATATGGAATTATGAATTGTTTTAGTTGATCATATCATTTTTCCCCTGCTGTATCATTTTAACAGGTTATTTTAATAGATTGAAAAATAACTTAATTATAGATAATGGCATGTAATATGCTAGAAGCATTTTTACTAATTGTACAAAAAAGTAGAAAGGAAAAACTTTGTTAGTGAGAAGCAGAAATAGAGGTTTAGAAGATGTTTTCTGTTTTGTTAAAGACATAGAGATAAGTGATCTGGAGTGCAAGTGATACCTTCAAGAACAAGTTGGAATTATTCATCTACTTTTTGGATAAAATACCATAAGTACATTAAAAAAATCCTGCATGAAATATTCCTTAGGAATACTGCTTGTGCTCCCAAAGATCTCTGACCTATGGCTTTATATTGGAATTATAAACTACATATTTTGGGGATGTTGTTTTCTGCAATCAACAAGAGATACAGGTGTTTTATTTTCAACAACCACTTTTATTTAACAAATATGTTGGTTTTCATGTGTGCATAAATCCTGACATAGAAACAGGAGATTTGAGTTAAAGTGAAACTCAAACTTTCTATCAGACATTTGAAGTACTAAGACATAGCTACATGATTGAACTCATCTATATAGCTTAGAGCAGTGAACAAAGAGAAAATCTTTGGATGCTCTGTAGCCAGTAGTTGTTATTTTCAGTGTTTTGCAGCAACTTTTAGAAAATTCATAATCAAAAGACACAAAAATTGCATTGTCAGTGAATATTAAGAATACATGTACCATCTTAAATATTTTTGCAAGAGAGAGAGAGAGAGAGAGACAGTCAGACTGACAGACATGGGAGGGAGAGGGAGAAGCCCTGTGCTTGATGGATGTTCATCAAAATGTTAGCATTATTTTTTCCCATGGAGCACGTGGGTAATTTAAGTGATATTTAAGTGCACCTCAATAAGTTTTTTTGTTATTAAACACAATTTTAACAAAAAGAGCAAATAACATTTCCATTTTTTGAACTCTGACTTTAAAATAGCAGCACACTACCTATTTACCCAAACTATACTTTTTAAATACCCATTTTGCTACAAGAAAGGAAAAATGTTGATGTTGCCCACAAATCAATTCATCGGCAAAGATAATCAAGTACCAACTGGAGGCAAAGTCAAATGTGGTACATTCCATAGTAGTTGCAGGTCGTGAAAGAAAGTAGTTCTAGAGGCCAATTACTGAAAATTTGCTAATTGTTTCACACCAGCCTGATGAAGCAGCATCACTTCTCTGTTTCGTACACCTGCTTGTATGTCACCGGTTCCGTTCCACCTCTGGGCCATCACTGAGTCAAGTGAACCTATGGCAGAGGAAGGGTTGCTCAACCTTGGGCGGGAAACAGGCCAGGAAGCCAAACCAGGACTCACAGGTCTGCTCACAGCCCTGGTTTGGAGAGCTTTTTTTTTTTTTTTGAGACCAGGTCTCGCTATTTTTGCCTGTGGAACCGCAGGCTCTCGTTGCCCAGGGTACCACAGACTCAAGCCATCCCCAGCCTCAGCTTCCCAGGTAGCTGGGATGACAGGCGCGCGCCACCACGCCCAGCTGTTTTTTGGAACTAGGTCTCGCTACGGGCCCCAGGCGGGACTCGAACCGCAATCCCTAGCCCCGGCCGCTTCATAGGCTGAAGCTTACAAGCACGAGCTTCCGTGCCTGGCCTGGTTTGGAGAGCTTTGCCAGATGACTGGAGTCACGTGAGCTCTAGTTCTGCTTACCTTCTGCTCTGTACTGGAAGAAGTAGCCAGGAATGCTGTCCCTATATACTCTGCTGGGCAGTATATAGGGATGGTGGAGTCCATCTTTCCCAACTTCCTCTTCCATCTTCACGCCAGTGTCAAGGCTAACTTCCAGTCACGCTTCTCTGATTTGTGAGAAAATTGTACCTTCCGGCTTGTTAGGGAATTTGGAGCGTGTTTGTGAAAGACCAGCATCTCAGCCCAGAGGCTGGGGTGCATCTTCAGGCACCTTTACAGTCTTCAGGCTTATTATTCATTCCGGCTGCTTTTCTCGCACACTTATCAGACACTGCCTTCTGCTATCTTGGAAAATCCTGGAGGGGATCAATTCCCCTGTCTCTTGCTATTGCTCAGTCAATTCTCATTTTAGTAGCAACAAAAACCAGTAGAAAGGTGAAGAGGGTCCCCTAATGTCTGTGTAGACTTTAAGACACTACCTGAAACAATTATCACTGAAACCCACTATGCAGCTGGCATCAACTCTACCTGGGTAACTTAAAGCCACTGTTGAGTGTCAGGAAAATGAATTGCTCAAGCTTTTCCCTTCATTAACCTCAGTGGCCCCAGTACCCCTGGTAATGCGCCCTTCCCAGGATTGTGTATGCTCCTGGGCCCAGGCGGTATGCACATATGAGTGGGCTCGCCTGGATCTGAGCAGAAAGGTGAAAAGGTGACATCAGCCCAGGATAGGGAAGCTCACAAGGAGAGCAGGAGAAGGAGCGTAGGAACGAGAGAGCACTGGAAAAACCAGAGTGAGAGAGGGCCCAGAAGAAACAGTGTGGTGGTTCCTTGGAGGCTAGAGGCCTTGCCTGTCTCCCAGCACTCCTGGCCCTGGCTCTGGCCTTCCGTGCCTGCTGTGTCTGCCTCACTTAGAACCAATAAAGAACCTACCAAGAGCCTGGTCTCTGAACTACCACTGACGTCAGCAACAGGAGGCTTGCACGACTGGGGGTTTCTGCCACGGGGGTCAGGCATAGCATGTGTCCAAAGCCCTCCTTCATCCCCATTTACCCACTCTCTCCCCCTCGATATGCCCCTTGGATGGCAGGGAATTCCCTGTTCTTTGCACGCTTGGCACCTAAGTGGTGGTAAGCAACTCAGCCCAGGCTGCTATGCTGGAGAATTACATGTATGACCTGGAGGTGTGCATTCTCTTGTCTCCGCTCTTTGACGTGTTTCAGAGATTCATCTTGTTGGCTCTTTGTCACCGTAGTCCATTTGCCTTTGGTGCGTGGAGCCGGATTTGGTACATAAATGGTTCCCAATGCATACTGGGAACGTCTGTGCGCAATGCTGCTGTGAGTCCTGTCGTCTGCCAGGTGCTTGGGCAGAACCAGCCCCCAGGACCTTGCGTCTCTCCAGTCATCCTGGGTTTGCTCCGTAGCAGGGGGTGAACCCCAAGCTCTCCACCCTCGCCTGCATCGGTCGATCTTCTTACTGTTTTCTCCCTTTGGGAATGAAGCACCGCCCCCCTTGTGCTTTGATTGTTGAGTCCACTAATTACCAGTGAGATGGGACGCTTTTTACAAGTGTGTTGCTTTTTTGCAACCCCTCGTCATAGATTTAATAACGCCTTCGTGCAATCATGATTTAATAATGACGATAATATTTAAAGAAGTGAACGGTGCCTACTTAGGCCTCTCTAACCTGGCCTGCCTCTCTTTTCAGGTTTCTTGGAGGTCATTGTGCATAAGCGGGCTACACACTTTGTTGACCAAATGCAAACGTTTTCTGATCCGTGGTTGATGTTTAATTCTCTGGCTACATTCTGATAAAAAATAAATTTCTAATTTTTATTTTATTTTCTCTGACATACTACGTATCCTATTTTCCTCATACTTTGAAGTCCATGAATTAACATACATGTTTTTTCTAAGACCTTAACTAACGAGCCGTTGCCTTCGTAGCTAGAACTCACCCAACACTGATAGGAGGTTCCCAGGTCAGAGAGAGCTCAGTGTCTCTTGCATTCAGCGTGGATAAAGGTGTAGGCTTTACTTTATTTTTAAATGAAAGGCACACATTCTACAAACACCCCCCTGACTCCCCCCCCCCCAAAAAAAAGCAGATATTTGAAATAATGTAGCTTTGTTTTTATTTTCATTCCGTGATTGGAACCTGTAAATGACCTGTAATAGCAGCATGTGGGTGCTGCTTAATTCTCCAAGGGCATCGAAAGAGGCAGAGGACATTCTGTAGGACTGCAAGGCACCCTTGCCAGGAGATTAGTCTCTTCCCTCTCCTGCCCCCCGAATCTACAGGCTTCCTGCCTGCCACATCTCCTTCCAAGGCTTTACTCTATCCTGCCTGAACTTACTCTTCTCACTCAGTAGTGCCTCAACCTGCCAGAAGTCTCCTGGGTTCCCTTCACGTTTTCTTTCTGGAAAATAGCGTTTGTTGCCATGATTTAAGAATCCTCCAGTATCTCAACTGCTACACAGCATTAGTCAGTGAACCCGCTTGTTATCATTAAGTAGTGTCTTAATTCCCTTCCATCTGCTGAAAGCCCCTTTACCTCAAAGCAGTCCCTTTCCTTAGTGCTTCCTCCCTTTCAAGGTGATGTTACACAAAGGACATTCTTTTTGCCTTTAAGACTTGCTGTGAAGTAGGTGGCAGATTTCTTGGCTTTACTTCACAGCCATAATTATGTTCTTTCGCTGGGATTCTTTCACAAGCTTTTACTTAACCAAGAGTCAGATTTAATGGGCTAGTTCTAGTACAAGATTTTGGACGAATGCACCTTGCATGGCAAGTAGGATTTTGGTTAGAAACTGGGTGAAATTTCTGATTATACGAATGGTCAGACCTGAAAGTTCACTGAGTTAAAAGAGAATTGAGAAACTTCCTTTCTAGAGGCTTTGGACATACAGAAATAAGTGGTGCACGTGCGCGCGCACACACACACACCACACACATATATACACATACACAGCGGTTCATATTTGTGGCCCCTTCTGATACCACATAAATAATACCTTGGGTCATAGGGCCTATTTGTTTGTGACTGTGCATCAGATGAATGTATCAAAAACAACAAATTAAGTAATAATAAGCAAAGTCCATCTGGGAATTGTTCTTGCAGAGGTTCTGCTATGAGTAATACAAAGTGTCTGCTCAAAAAAAAAAAGTGTACTACCATTGAGAGGCAAGCTTTGTTTCTCTAAAACTTAGCTAATACACACCATCACGCTTAATGAACTAGTAGGTTCAGCATTGAGTTTTATTGAATTTCATCATAATGGCTTACCTTCAGTCACTGTTCAGTGTTTCCTTATACCCAACTTATTCTTACTATTCATTCATTTATTCAAAAGATAGTTTAGAGTTCTATGTTCTGTGTTGACACTGGTAAAAAACAAACATGAAAACAATAACAAACACCTCATTTCTGCCAGTATAGGAACAAAGTTCCTCCCTTGTAAAATTTCCCTTCTAAAGGGTCAGACAGGAAACAAAGAAGGGCATTTATGAATGGCTATCCCGTAGTGCTAAGTGACTTGGAGAGAGCTGTAGCTCAGTGATGGAGAAGGGAACCCCAGATTCAGACCAAAGGTGACATTCCAACACGAAAGGAAGTGAAAACAGAGGCGAGTGGACATCTGGGCACAGGAACTTCCGTGGAAAGAACCGTAAGCACAGTGGTCCTGATGTGGGAGCCTGGAATGTTTCCAGAACAGGGTCCCATTCTAATGGCTCACTCTAGAATAAGGCTTAGGAGAGACAACCCTGAGTGAGGAGCTGAGCTTGGGTAGAATGGAGTGAAGGTGCACCTTGAAATGCGAAGGGCCCTGGACTCCAGGACAGAAGAGGGAAGAGATTAATTTGCTGACAAGAATAAGTGCCTTGTTAACCTGCTAAGTGGGCTCTGGTTTTGTTTTTTTTTTTGTTTTGCTTTGTTTTGTTTTTTGTTTTTTGATGCCCTTGGAGAATTAAGATGCTTCTGAAGGTCACATATATGTCTCAGTCTCACTCACGGAACAAAAGTAAAAGCAAAGCACATGATTTTATTTCTCTTTCTTTAGGTGCTTATAGAATCTATGCCTTTATTTTACAAGCAAAGTAAAACCCATAGCTTTTTTTTTCCTCAGAGGATTGATTTCCCTGTCTCAAGCAGCCCGTGTTGCTTCTCATGTTCATAACTTCTCCAGCATGTGAAGATGCACCTCACCCTCCCCCCTCTCCACCCCGCACCCCCCCCACACCCCTTTCTAAGCCTAGGTTGTTTCCAGAGTGCTGACTCATGCTGACTTTGACTTCACCTCCAGGAGAGGACACTTTCAGATTCTAACAACAACAAGGGGCAAAACTATGTCCATCTGTAAACACACACACTGAAGAAACAAACAGTGTCAACCTTTATTTGTTTTACTGGATTAAATGGAAAAATCTAGAGATCTGATTACAATCTATCTTGTCCATATTCGTAATGAGTGCTGATTATTTTTCCCTGTAAGTTGTCTTTTCTGACTAGTTTATTTGGAGATTTTAATTAAATTTCTGAAATAGAAAAAATAGCTTAATTGAGACAGGCAGCAACAAGGAACATTGTACAAAATATTCATAGTCTCCAAAATGTCTAAAGAGTTGGGGGGAAAAAAAACTGAGAAACTATCCACTCTCATGAGAACTAAAGAGATGAGACAGATGAATGCAATGTAGTATCTTCTTGGATCAGATCAAGAAACAGTGCATATTCCTGGGGAAACATGGGTGATTTCTGGGTGATTGCTTTAGTTTATTCATATTTTACTATTGAGGATTTCTTGTTTTGAAAAATGTAACATCGTCATTTTAGGTGTTACTATTAGGGGCAACTCTGTGAAGGCTACCCAGGATCTCCGTGTGTCATGTTTTCTAAATCTAAATATAGTCCCAAATTAGAAAATAGTAACTGGGGACCTCAGTTAGATAAACAGTCTGTTACATTGTTACATGAAGTTTTTAGCAATCAGTTTTATCTGTAGGTAGTTGCCTCTGTTAATGTAGCAGCAGGCAGATAAGGTTTTATTGAAAAGGCCAAGTCTGTTTGTCCTTATTATCTGTTATCAGCTTTATTCAGTAGCAATATTGAGTGCCAAATGGAAATACCTATGCTTTCTAACCCATGACTGACTTGCTCTTGAATAGAAAATAATTATAGTCACACAAGATGGGGTGTTGCAAGCAGTGAGTGTGTGTGATTGTGCATTTCCATGAATATAACCTGAATCCCTTAGCATCGTCAAGGTTCCTAAGCTATAAGCATCAGTTCATAGGTTACAGGGGAATCCTTCTCCTGTGGGAAAGAAGAGAAACATACTACCAGGAATTAAAGCCTCATATCCATTTCTACCTCAACTAGGATTTGAAATCCATTTTTAAATAATGAAGAGGTAAATATCAGCCGTCTATATACACCCCACTTTGCAAATGATATTTTGAAAATGTATCTGCATCTCATTTCTTAAATGTCTATTAGATTCCCAATGTAACTTTTTCGCTCCCTGGCATTACTATCACAGTAACTACCTCCACTACCACAGCCACCGTCTCTACTATTAAAATAATTTGAAAGTATCTGCTTGGGAGACCCTAACAAAATACCCAAAGCAGAGACGCTTGAAGAACAGACATGTGTTATCTCACAGTTCTGGAAATGAGAGGTCAAAGAGCAAGGTTCCTGTAGGAACCTCCTGTTAGTACATGTGACCTCTTTCTTGTGAGAATTCATGGAGAGAGAACAAGTTTTAGGGAGTCTCCCCTCATTAGGGGATCCTTCATGGGGACCACACCCTCATGACCTCTCTGACCTGTTCTCAAAGGCCCCATGTCCCAATAAGTTCCCAGTAGCATCCCAACAAGGGGGATGGGGGATGTGGGGAGGGGGGAGGCCTCAACCTTGGGCTTTGTGGGGGATTCAGGTCAGTTCGTTTCAGAATCCACAGCACAGCAGTTTCAGGTCAGAGTGTCAAAAGTGCTTCTAACATATATGCTTTCTGCAGCCTATCTTATTAAATCTTCAAATAGCAACTTCCCGGTGTAGGCTGACCTTAATTTCCAGATGCAGGAGTTAGATTTTGAAGAAGTTAAAATAACTTCGGTAAGACAAAGCATTTAATAAATAGCAGGATCTAATGCTAAAAATAAAATGGCTCTGAGCACCTATATTCTTAGGCTCTATAAAACCGTTACCATCGAACACACATATATAATTGATACTAAAGATGGAGCGAAATGATTTATCTTGTGAGAAAATGAGTTCCTGTTATAGTGTGAAAGAGTAATTTTAGGAAGAGTAAATTTGATGTATTTTTTTAGCTGTTTATTGATAGATATAAACAGTCATATTGATTAACAATATCCAAAGCACTGTGAAGTAGCAGAAGCTAAATTGTGTTCAACAGAATAGACAGTTTTGTCTATTGATATGCATGTGTCTGTATCTATATCACAATTCACATAGTTACTGGGAACATTGGAGACCTTTAAAATTATATTGATAGATGAATGATTTTTATAATATTTATAAAATCTTATAATGGCATTTGTGAAGTGATCTGAGAACGTTTTATCTGTCTTGTGCTATCTGTTAACAATGCCTCCTCTGTGAGAAATGATGACGTGAGTTTTGTTTTCTTATCACAGTTCCAACAATCCTATGCTACAGGCACTATTTTCTCCAAGCCAGGGTACCATAGGAACTCACAAATTTCAATGACTTGCACCCAATTACATGCTTCATGAGTGGTTGAGCTGCAATTCCAACCAAGTCCAGTCTTTCCAGCTCCACAGTCTGTGTTTCAGAGAGCATGCACGTCTTCTCAGTTTTTAAAAAGAAATCCGTGATACTCTCACTGTTCTGGGTACTGAATATAAAAGATCTGGATATTTATGAGAATCATGTTATGAGATACAGCTCATCCCTACAGAGAACATAGTGGTGCGATCCAGCTACTCTAAGTGAGAGGGCCCTGAGCAATAGTGGACCTTGTTGAGAACAACTTGAACCCTAGAAGGTGGGGCCATTTTCTTCCTTCCCCCTTAACCCCACGAGGCCCCGCCTTTATTAAGTGAGACACCAAATGATGTGGTTGTATAGCTACTGAGTTTCATCATTGCCATGATATCAGTGGAATCTGATGCCACAGAGCTTGGGGTGGTTATTGAAAGGTCCAAGAGCTTGAGCTGGAAAACCAGAGACTACTGATTCTCTTCCCTGCCTTTGCAAGGTCCCTCCTACCCACTGTTCAATAGCTGCTTCCAGGATACCAACTTGAGAGATCAGGGTATTGATAAGACCACCTAGACTGTATATCACTGGACCGTATTTAAGGTCTGAAGAAACTTGATTTTCTGGGAGGGTGTGAAGACCTTCTTGTTTTGAGGCCATGTAAATAAGTCCTCTTACTTATTCACTCCTCCCCACGTCCCTACTGGAGTGGTCTACCTCTCATTCTTTGTTCCCTCCTGTGCATTTGTGTGTGCACATGTGTGTGTGCACGTGTGTGTGTGTGTGTGTGTGTATTGGGGAGGTAGAGTAGGGGCAGGTTCAGAATTTACTTGAGTAGCTTCTGAGGTTGCAAATGGACCAAAGCTTTATAAATTTCCCATATTCCAAACTACCGCATGTTTGTTTATTTTAACTGTATGACCACATAAAATATACCTGCCTTACATTTAAAAGGCAAGAGTTCTTCAACATTAGATAAATCCAGACAGATCTGCCTTCAAGCTAAATTATATACTAATATATATTATATATCAACATTTGTGCTCTTGTCTTACTCTGGAAGTGGAGTTCTGGAAGGGGACAGCAATGAGAGAAACATCAAGAAGACAGTGCACTCAGCAGCATTCAGGGAGAACCTGAGGCCCTCAGAGCATGTGTTCAGGGGTCTGGCCGTAAAGCTCATGATAAGAGAGGTTGTGACCCACCCTGCAGGGAAGAGGGATGAGGATACAGAGTGAGCACCAGTCCAGGTTTTGCTCCTGCGATTTGCAAAGCGACCAGAACAGAGCTAAGAAAAATAGCAAGGGCACAGTGGAAGCTGTGCTTGCTTCGTTAGTCTATTTATTTCTGCTGTTACAGAAACCTTTATGTGAAGACCCTAAAAGTGCCATTTAGCATGAGAAGCATTGTCTGCTAGTGAATAACAAACAAACGATGCTCACTCCGAAGGAATTCCATTATCTGGCTTATGTTGGCAAAAGGCATAGGGTAGCAGCTTTGACGTTTAAATTCAGTCAGAGGAAACAAACACAGAAATCAAAGTTCCTGAAGTTTCTATGAATTTCTTTATGTCTATAGAGAATGCACAGGCAGCAGACTTTGGACAGGTGCTGAGGTTTAAAAGTCTTGGATTCAATTTGCATTGCTAGAGGTCTTAATTACTGAAAAGGAGATTCGTTATTAATTGCCTTAAACTGTTCCCGTGGAAGGAGTGAGACAGGATGGTGTCAGATGTCAATCCATCTGGTACCTGTTATCACATCCTATAAGACAGCATCTGGTAAAGTAGGATGGTTATGTTTGTGCAGTTAGTACCAAGCTCAAGTTGCTGCTTTGTTGCCAAAGTTGAAGGAACCAGAGGAAAGTGTGCAGGACTCCTGCTGTTGTTACTGTGATTGATCTTACAATGGCATTAACGACCTCATATAGTAGGTGTGAGAATTAAGCTCTCTGTGTTTTGAAGTGTGGCATGTAAGAGCTTCATGAATAGCTTCTGTCAAAATATAAAAGACAAAGCAGGGTGTCCATCACAAAAATATTTCTGTATCCCAAGTCAATAGATGAACGTTTGTTATTTCTGAAATTCTGCAGGTTATTGTTTTACTTTAATTTAGTTTAGAATTTAAGAATTTTTAATTTTCAGTATTGTTTAATAAATCATTTATATATACATATATTTCACATCATTATAATCCCCGGGGGTCACCCACCACATCCCCTCCCTGGCTGCTCCAGCTGATCCTCCCCCCTCCCCAGTTGTGTACTTTTGTTTGGTTGTCCATATATTGGGGATACCATTTGGTTTTGGCCTTTTCTTCTGACTTGTTTCTTCCAATTTGATATCTTCTAGATACATCCATGTAATAAATCATCAAAATTGTCATTTTTAATTGATGCGTAATATTCCATTGTGTAAATCGAGCAGTGTGAAGGGGTTTAGACTTTTTAACTTGTAATGGCATTATCATGGAAAATGAAGGGATCTATGCCACAGGGGTGAGAATAAATGGCACTGACACTCAGATAATTAGTCAGCTTAGAGAGAATTGAAGCCAATACTTGGAAAAACCTCATACCAGTAAATGTTTTCACCAGGAATTTATGTTGAGTGTTGTCTTTTTAAAATGTGCTGTTATTTTAATGAGTCACATACATGTGACCAAAAAAAATTTCCTATCAGTAAGATAAGGATTTAGAAAGATTGATTCCCATTCTATCAATCAAACAGATTTCTCAATAGTACTAGAGCTATGTGAAATGACCGATAATGGGATTCTTGATTTGTTTTCAGATTTTCAGACGATGCTGGTTGGTTTTCAAGAAGGCTTCTAGTAAAGGACCCAGACGGCTAGAGAAATTTCCAGACGAGAAGGCCGCGTATTTCAGAAACTTCCATAAGGTAAGGCAGTTTTTGGAATCCCTGGGGAATAACTGGACCCTTGGCGACAACCTGTAGATTGATTTCTTTTGATAGATGAAATCTGCAAAAGTAAAAATGCCAGGTCAGGATGAAATGCCCCTGTTTTGACAAAATGTGAAAGATATTTTTCTCCTTTATTTTAATCATCTGCTGCAAATGCTAGTGGTACCTCTGCAAAATGACTCATTTTTTATTGCTACTTTGCAAAATGAAATGACTCATAACTCACCCAGATCATTTTCCAGAGTGCTGAGTGGGCATTTTTGCTCTGTTGAGGTTAATTGTGCATTTGTTACTTTGATTTAAAATGGGGGGTGATCCTAGGGAGATACAACTTTGAGACTGCTCTTTGCAGAGACGATGACACTGACAGTACAACATGCTGATCACTCTTAACAGCCCCCCATGCAAAGATGGGCTATAGAATTCTGCAATTGAAAAGCTGACTTTCTAAGAATTGAACATAGGTTAAAAAAATATAATAACCTAAGAATGATGCTAAATGGAATCCCTAAAGTTATCTTTGGTGCAGCATCGAACCACATTGAAACATTCATAGTAACCTGGAACATTCAGATTCTGACTTAACCTGAAAAGATTAGCAGAGATTCTGATTTCTCACTGGTGGTAACGTAGTGAATATTACCCTGAAATCATTATTAGAATGGATTTGAGGAAATTCTTATATATACTACATAGTACTAACATCTCCTTTGATTTTAAAAGAAATTGCTTGCCAGAGCCTGGGGAATGCATAGACAGAGCGCAGGGATGTGGTATCACTCCCGTGTGATACCACAATGGTGGATGCATGTCAATATCCATTTGTCCAACCGACAGAAAGTGCAATGCCCAGGGTGAGCTTTAATATAAACTGTGGACTCTGGATGATTATGATGTGTCAAAGCAGATTCATCAGTTGTGACAAGGGTACCTCTCTGGTGGTGATGTTGATAGCAGGGAGGCATGCATGTGATGTGTGGGGACAGGGGATCTATGGGAATTCTCTGTACCTGCTCAGTGTGTTGTGAGACCAACACTGCTGTTAAGAATGAGTGTTTTAAAAATAGGTGATCCTGCAATAATGTGCCATGCTTCCTATTATACAAATAACCAGCAATCATTTATATGATATTTGAGCCTCTATCAGAGAGCTTAAACCTTGAATCTCTTCACCCTCTATGAGGTACTCTCTATGTTAATGTACATTTACTATGAGAGACTGTAAGTTCACATGCTGGTCCAGGAACTTAATAACTCATGGGATCCCTGAATTTTAGAATTATTATATCACATGTCTCCTTTGAAGATGATTTAAGATAGGTCATCAATGGACTAGCACACAGAGATGCTTGTTCTGACTGAAGGAACGATTATTTGAAGCCCAAAGTCTTACTGATTATGATTATGATTTTGGGGGTAATTTTAAACCTGTTTGAATAAGGAACTGACAGCACGTTTGTAAACAGATGCCATCCCCATGGGGGTTGGGGGTGAGGAGTTGGAGGATTTGGGAGGGGGGTAGAGGGTATAAGGTAGAGGCTGTTGTAATTACTTAGTCCTCAGATTTTATTTATTTGGTTTTTTGATGAATGAAATTACTCCAGGACTCCAACCACCTACGGGCTTAGTCACTGAGACAAGGATAGACAAGGTGGTGGTTCTGAGCTGTGCAATCATTGCACTTCCCCTCCAGAATATAGAAACCTGAGGTACAGCCTTGCCCTGAAATAACTCACATCCCAGCGGGAAAGACATAGTTATCAAGATAGCATCAACTTAGCATGAACCAGTGTCAGCAAATTAACACTTCACTTAATTGTTAATGAGTGTTATTAAATGTTAATAAGTGTTACTAAATGTATTAAATGTTAATTAAGTGTTAACACATTAGCCTGTTAAATAATTGAAAAGGTCTGAAATTATAAAGACTAGGTTCTTTATCCATAAAAGACTTAAACTGGAAATACATGACCGTATTACCTAGAAAACTGACTATTTGGTAATCAACGTATTCCAAGGGGCGTCATTCAGACAGGCAGCTGTTAAATTGCAAAGGCTATTCACAGATATTCTGGACTGAAAGCTAGGACAATACAAGTGGTAGGTAGCATGGTGGAAGACAGTGAGAATAGTGAGTATATGGAACAGAGAACAAAATAAAATTTTGCCAAGGCAAAAGCTATTCCTTTGAAAGAAAAAAAATCAATTGAAAAGGTTTTAGCCCAACAAATACATATAAAAAAATACAAAGATTTGAGATAATAGAAGAGCCATCACTACAGATTCCAAGGACATTGAAAGCATAAGTGTGTGGTGTGAACAAATAAATCAAAAAATCTAACAGCTTTAATGAAATAGAATCCTTGTAAAACCCTCTGCTCATTTTTATCCCACAGCTCAATTAGCCTTCCCACCCAGGAGCCCTCAAATTGGCAATATTCCACTTGTAAATACCCAGTGTATTAAAAGAACAAGAAGAATTCTTAAGGAAAATAAAGAGAAGAAACCCTTCCAACTTACATGCTGACCAGTTTTATCTGAACACCAGTAGACAATTATAAGGAAGTGCAGACCATTATGCCTACAACTAAAATTCTTAAGAAATAGCAGCAGATCTAATTCAACAATATATTGAATTGGTAAAAGGATTTTTTTTGACATTGAAAGTCAATAAAGATAATAATGTAAAATAAAAAAGAAAATGCATTAAAGGGTTCTTTGAGTAGATACCAAAAACATTTTACAAAATCTGACTTCCATTTATGATTTAAAACTCTTTCAAAAAACGAAGAATGGAATGAGCTCTCTCAGTCAAAGAAAGAACATCTAAAAATGCTGAAAAGAATATGGAAAGTGGTTTCTATGCTCAGTGATATGTTTTTATTTAAAACTGTTATCTCAAAACAAATGACCAGAACTAATGAATGAATGTAGTGAATAATATGTTTTATATTTGATTGCATTTACATAGTAGCACTTCACACTTGGCAAAGTCATTTAAAATACTTAGTTTACAGTACTGTCAACAAATAATTATGAGTGATTCTATCAAAGTACAGGTAAAACCTCTGAAAAGAATGGGATATAGCTAGTATAATTAAGGAAAGAGGATACATGTAAATGGTAAGATGTCAACTCTCAAAAATTTATTTACATTCAACATAATTTCAATTCCAAGATTTGATTTTTTTTAGATATTGACAAACAGTCTCCATGAATATTTGTATCTTCTGTCTCAGTTAATATGATTTTAATAAAGAAAAACAAAACTGGACATGTCTGACTACAAGGTATCAAGTTTTACTAAAGAGTTATGTAAATCATGATAGTGTGATTTAGCAAGATTAACATCCATCTAGATCCATGCAAGGGACTTTACAGGTTAGAAATGAACTCACATACACATGGTCTATTGCATTTTAAAAATTGTTTTCACTTATTAAACACCCTAGTTTATTTTTTATCAGAATAGGATTTTTCCTCTCAGGTGTGGTCAGCATAGTTTTCCCACCACTAAAGTGCCCACAGTTCCTTTCTACACTTTGCCTTGCTCTCTTCCCATTCTGTTATCTACTCTCCTCCTCCACCCTCCCCTCCTGATTGCTTCAGATCTAACCAGAGTATGCTTTTAAGGTCAACTTACATTTGTCTGGGTCTGATCGTTTGGTTTCTATAGATTACACATTTAAGTGAAATCATCTAGTGTTTTATCTTTCTCATTTTTGCTTCCTTCACTCAAATTATCCCTTTCAGATCCATTCAGTTTATCATTTTTGATCACTGAATGATAGTCCTTGGTGTATATATACCACATTTTCTTGATCCATTCATCTCTTTTGGGTATTTAGATTATTTTTGTGAATTGGCTATTGTAAATGATCTGCTGTTAACACAGGAGTGCAGGTTTTTTTTTTTTTTTAACTAATGTTTTCATGCTCTTTGGATAGATGCTTACAGTGAATTTCCTGGGTAATATGGTAGATCCTTTTACAGTCTTGGGGAAACTTCAGACTTCTTTCCATAGGGGCTATATCAAATTTAAAAGCTTCTATATATTGATAGAGATAGTGATCATTGCATTTTGACAAAGGCACAAAGATGATTCAGTGGAATAAATATTCTTTCCTACAAATGGCACTAGAATAACTGGGTATTTCCACATATGTAAGTAGACATTGTTCTTGTCTCACTCTTACACATATAAGCCACAAAGCAGGTCATCAGTCTAATTGAAATGCTAAAACCATAAAGCTCCTAGCAGTAAATTAGTAGGAAAACTTTTCCATATTATGATAAATATTTCTCAGTATGCAAAAAGCGTGATCCTTAACAAAAAATTGGTGCTTGAGCAGTGTTGAAATTTAGAACTGTATCTCTTTGAAAGATTCAATGAGTGAAATAAAAAGGCAAGTAATTTTGGCAAAAATTATGTGAGCATATATCTAACAAGAACATGCATCAAGGATGCTGAAAGACTTCTTACAACTCAATAACAAGATAACAACCTTCTATTTAAAGATGATCAAAGGTTGCAAGCAGACATTTTCCCCAATACGACCGATGTAGAACAAATAATAAAAAGAGACTGAACATCACCAGTTTGTCTGTGAAATTTAAATCTGGAACAAAGTAAGATGCCACTATCCACCTATCAAAGTGGCCCAAATTGTAGAGATGGAAATTAATTAGAGTGGTTGAAAATGGAGTGCAACTGGAACTCATGTATTGCTCATAGAAAATAAAATCATACCAGTGCTTTGTAAAGCTGTTTGTTTCATTTAAAAGTTAAGCATACATCTGTTGAACTTCTAGGAATTTATCCCTCTGCAAATGAATAGCCACGTTCAGATGAAGATATGTATGGAAATGTTCACAGCTGTAGCTTTATTCAAAATAGCCAAAACATGGAAATAACCCAGACGGGGAAATGAATGAACTAATTGAAGTGTATCCATCAATGGCCTATCACTGAACTATGGGAAGGAAAGACCCACCGACACAAAAAATAGCAGATGCATCTCACAATCATTATGCTGATTGAAAGCCTTCAGACCCAAAATAACATGTACTGTATGATTTTATCCAAACATGGAGTGACAGAAATTATATCATTGGCTGCCTAAGCTGAGTGAAGGATGGACAGACAGATGGAAGCAAAAGGATAGGAAGCATGGAGCTGGGGGGATAGGAACACTATCTTATTTTGTGTGCTCATACTTTAAAAGGTGTGCTCAAATGCCAAAACTCATGCTTTGTTCACTTTGAATGCAAAGTATTTCTAAATCTTCAATATAGTTAATAAGGAAAGAAAGTCATTTCAGGAAGTAGATTATTGAGAAAGATCAAAAATCTAATCGCTTTTGTTTGTGTGCATGGGGTAAGACTATGTAAGCTCTATTCCTTTACCACTTTGAAGTATATAGTAGGGTCTTGCTAATTAGAGTCCCTGTGTTGTACATGAGATCTCCAGAACTTAATCAGCTTATCACTGGAGGTGGGTAGCCTTTGGCCAAAGTGCTGTAGGGGGTTACTAACCTCCTTGTAGAAATCATTTGACATTATAGACAAGCATCAAATCACTTGTACACTTTAAACTTCACAGCATTTTATGGCAGTTCTATCTCAGTGAAGCTTGTGGAAAAACAGACTCTAAAGTCACATTGGCTAATGGGTTGCACTGTAGACTCTGGACTTTAGCAGCCTTATTAACTACTGTGTGAACTTGGATAAGCTATTTAACCTCTGTGTATCTAATTTGTCACCTCTGACAAGTTATACGATAATAGTGCCTGCCATAGAGGATGGGATAAATGGGCCTCAAAACATATAATGAGATTAGTATATCTCTACATGTTACTGACACATAAGCTTTAATAACTCAGCATGCTAGACATGTTATAGGTCATAGCAAAGGTTAGCTGTTAATCATTCTAAATAAGAACTGATGGGGACTTGGATCAAAGTGTAAGTTTTTGGGTTGAGATCTAAGGTTAAACCTTATATGTGGTTTGTGAAAATCACAGTATTTCCTTGTGGATTTATGTGGGGGTATAAGTGAGAACCAGGACTCATGGGTGATTCATGAGTTTGAACTTGACAATGATGAAGATGTTGCAGTTCATAAAGTCAGGAAAAGAGTAAGAAAGTTTTGAGTAAAAACCACAAGTTTTCACAGTGTATACATTATTATTTTTTGTTAAATTTTTATTTATTTGTTTGTTTGTTTATTTGTTTATTTATTTATTTAGAAAGTGGGTCTTGCTATGTTGCCCGGGGTAGTCCCGAATCCATGAACTCAAACAATTCTTAGCCTCAGCCTCCCGAGACTGGGATTAAAGGCATATGCCACCACACCTGGCTCACACTGCATACTTTAAATTTGAAATATCTACTAGGCATTTGAACTTAAATGTCAAGTAGTCAGTTAAACAAGTAAATGCTGGCTGAGGTGGAGATGATGTTAATGAGCAAGTTATTCATTTGACTGTCACTGGCATATTGATGGTGGTTGACACTGTACATCTAGATAAATGTCCTGGGGGAGAATAAAAAAAATACAATAGGACATAGTTAATTCTCCAGTGCTCAAAGGATTCATATTGTCCAGGGAGCCAGAATAGAACCTGAGAAAAGCAGTCAGTAAGATCAGAAGAATAACAGTAGGAGTAGACATTGAACATCAAGAGGAAACTGTTTAAAGAAGTGAAAAAAATGGTCCTCTAGTTTGAAGGATGAAAAAGATGCTGGAAGGTGACCTCTTCCCCCTGCCCTCCCTTTCTGGAAACTGGAAGCTGAATTGCTAGGAACAGACTCACCTGAGCCTCAGAGACCAGGAAGAGACAATGAGTTCAGTAGTTTAAATATGAAATTTTGCTGTAAAAGTGAGCCAAGCTATGGCGCACACATATCATCTCAAGCCTCACAGAAGTTACAGCAAGCCCGTAGACCGTTGGGGATAATGTGGCATCTGAAAATGTGTTGATGAGAAGGTTCTTGTGTATAATTAGGTCTGGGTTTTCACAGAACCGGTGACACCATCCCTTTCAACAGAAAAGAAGGATCAGAAAAAGTCTCCATATTTAAGTTGGATAAAACTTGTATTAGAAATGGCACGACAGACTTCAAACACATGTGAATTGTGTTCCCGAGTCTTCTCTGTCTTCTCATAATTAAGGAACGAAGGCTCTTGAGCACAGAGAGAATAAGAATAGTTAATCTTCTAATAAATAACTGAAGAGATGTCCTTGTAACTTTCAGGTCCCTAAAGCTCTTTAATAACCAGGCTCAGTATCTTGACAGCTGTATTTCGCCTCTCTCATGGTAGCATTGTGGAGATTAAAGTTTTCAGTATTACAACTTACTCTTCATAGCATTCAATGTATTAATGATTTAAGATTCCTGTCCAGAATTTTTTTTTTTTATTTTTAGCAATTGTGAATTAAAATGGTGAAGTTAGATCAGTCCTGCCATGGAAGAATAATTTGGGTCTGGTTCATGAGTAATAAGGAATCTTAAAGGTTGTTTTCAAGAAAGTATGTAAATGGCCTCCTCTCATTTCGAGTCTGTGTAAGCCAGTTTTGCCTGATATTCTAACTGACTTCCTTATTATATGCTTTGGGTAAAAATCACAAGCTTTCTACTTGGTGTATGTTAAATTTGGAATGTCTCTGGCATTCAAACCAAATTGTATGTGTCAACCTCACTATTTTCTGCTTCCTGCAGCTTTAACTAGGTTCATGACACTGATTTTTGTTTCTTTTTTCTTAGAATGTATATTCAGTGTTTTCCAAATTCTTTTTGATCATCTCTTCAATTTTCCTGTTATACCACATAATTTTGGCGATATTTTCCAGATACAGTCAAGTTGAATTAAAGACTGAATAACTGGTTGGACTTAGGCAACATGGAAGAAAGGGGAGTGGGAGGTGGGAGGTGTTATCTTTGAAAGATTGGGTAATGTGAGGGGTTAATGACCTGGCTGTTCACAAGGAGATGTAAGAAGCAGCAGTTTTCAGCTGGGAAGAAAAGAAACCCTTCTTGATCTATTGAATTTCAGGGTATTGACAGTCTCAAGTAGATATTGCATTAAACGTTCACAGTCTGGTTAGATGGTGGTAAGATTGTCAGGAAATCTGTTGAATGTAGTGAATGTAACCTGGTCAGCACCAAATAGAACTGTTTACTCTAAAAGACAAAGATTTTAACACGAACCTCACAGTGACACCCAGGCCTTTCAATTCTAAGTTTTTTGAGTCACAAGTCAAAATGCTTGACACTTCCTCACAAAACTAAGAATATAAATTCTATATGACTCAATTATCCTACTTCTAAGTATGTTCAAAAATGGTAATTCAGAGAAATGTAAGTACTCATGTTTATTACAGCATTATTTATGAGTAGTCAAGAACTGGAAGTAACTAAGTGGCTCTCAACAGAGTAGATTAAGATGACATAAATATGTACAATAGATTACTACTCAGTTATCTAAAAGATGAAATCCTACCATTTGCAGCAGCATCATGGAACTAGAGGGTACAATGCTGAGATGGAGACAGGCAAACGTTGTGATTTCAGTATTGTGTTCAGTAACATTGTGTATTCAGTATATATAGATGATGTATAGTGAGATCAAACAAATGAGTCAACTAAATAATACTGAAATCAACTTTTTGACTATTAGAACATGTATGGTTACCAGAGGAGAAGAGGGAAGGTTAACAGTTAGGGGAAGGAGGACAATGGTATGGTGAAGGATAAGCTTGGTCTTCTGATAGTGAGATGAATGTCAGATATACGCATACTGATGTTTTTAGTGATGTGCACCTAACACATAAAAAATGTCACAATGAAAAGCTACTCCAATAAAAAGTAATGGAAATATTAATTTAAAATCATACGGAGAAAAAAAGTTTGATGCTACTTTAGGAGAATGCAAAGTAAAACCACATCCGCATAGCATCTCATAACCGTGAAAATGACTGTTATAAGTCAAGAGCACAGATGCTGGGAAGAGTGTGGAGAAAAGAGAAGCCATGTGCACAGTTAGTGGGATTGTAAACTGGCTCAGCCCCGATGGAAATAGTTTGAAGGATAATCAAAAAGTTAAAAATAGAGCTTCCGCATGATTCAACAATCCCACTGCTGGGAAAAGGTACAGAGCAAATGAAGACACTAACTTGAAAAGATATTTACCCTCCTGTGTTCACAGCAATATTATTTAAAACTGTGCTTCTTATCTTTTGTCAGACATATAAACAACCCAGATATTCATCAATGGCTATAGAAGTTGGATTATGAATATATGAATGTATAACATATGTTTATGTATACATGCATAGTGGTATTATTCAGTCATTTAAAAAAGGAATTCCTTCCACTTGTGACAACAGGGTGAACTACTAAAGGCATTCTGTTAAATGAAATAAGTTAGAGGAAGCAAATACTCGATGCTACCCTTAATGTGGAATCTTAAAAAAGAAATGTTTGCAAAGAGAGGACCAGAATTAAAGCCTGTCTATTAGTATTTCTTTGCTTGCAGGAACATCAGTAAATCCTGAACATTTTTAATGTTGACATGAATGAAAAAATCCACTAATTCAAGATATGATAGAAAATTAAGAAACATTCCATTTAAATGAAGAACTGCTAGTAGAATAAGTGCTAAAAGTAGTAGAATAGTAATATATCAAAGTCATCAGGACTCTTTAAATATACTCCAAGTGAACACCATGATATTTCTAAGGAGACAATTATTGATACTGCAGAAAGAAAATTATTAAAAATTTTGACATTTGCAAAGGGGAAGAAGATGGTGGCCTCTGGCAGCTTCTAAACCCTTGCCCTTCTGTGGACTACCCACCCTGGACAGGGCACTAAGTCTGCCCCTCTGGGGTCCCAGGATGTTAATCTCCAAGACTTGACCAACCAGCCATCCAGGCAAAAAACAATCATAAATCCTAGTGATATTTTCATCATGAAACATACTCTTGCTCCTGCAAAATCAAAGGCTGAAGTGTCATTTCCCAGACTCAGTCCACTCAAGAATTAGGAATCATTTTATTTTCAGAAAGGAGCATTGATGAGACTGTCATTTTTCAGTTTCCTCTGATGATGAGATAAAGAAAGGAAGGTCTCTTTATGGAAATGACAGATGTGCTTAAGACCTTTGTTTTTCCTTTGGACAGTTAAGAGTCAGTCCAAATATTGGAGTGAAAAAAAGCCTTCATTTTCAAGAATGACTTAAACATGGATAATAACATGGATTTCTCCAATCATTTTATTTGTTGTTTAAAAACTCTAAACTTTGTAACTAGTCAGTTTTTTTTTTGTTATGCCCTACAATCCACTATTATGCTGGATAGCAAGAAATCAAAATAATCAATCCAATAAATGGACTATTTCCAGCCTAAATGGGAGACTTCTGAAAAATAAACTAAGGACACAATTATTTCTTTACCAACTTTGACTTTGTGCTTTGCTGTATTTGGAACATACATATTATAAAGCTTATGAGTATTAATGGTTTCATTTAGACATTTGATATGTTTACTGTGAGAGAGATCTTACTGCATAAATCAATTTTTATATGAAACTGCTATAAAATGGTATATACTTTTTAAAAACATCTTGGTAGAAAGGAATTTGAAATTCAAATCACTAGCTGCTGAAGGAAGTTATTAAAAATGCATTAGGGTTGAAAATGTAGCCGTATATAATTGTCATAACAGATATTCAAAACAAATTTATCCTCAATGAAAACTGAACTAAAGCAATTTACATAGAATCAGCTAATAAATTTTCCTTAATTTTCTAAGCAGATGAAAAAGGAACAGTTTGTAGAAATTTTAATAAAATAAACATGCATGCTGTCTGTAGGGAGGAAAATATAAATAAAGTCCTTAGAAGGAGGAGTGAAGAAAGAAATCTGTGAACTTCCAGTAATGACAACTCTAGTGCTCCAGACAACTATACTTGTTCTGTCTCCAAGTCTTTTATAAATCTTAGTGCCTTTTGTTAAATGTTGCACTTCAAGAATCCAGGGCACAAAAGATTAAGATGATGGTTCACAGGTAACAAGGTAGTGGGAGAACCTCAGGATAGACAACAATGTAAGATATAATTAATTAATTAATAATTAATTAATTAATTGATTAATTAATTAATACAGGGCTGGATCTTTAACTGGGTGTAGAATTGGTATGAAGTGAGTAGTGTTTGTAGACTTGGTGTCTCTTGAAATACTTGATGAAGTTCCCAGAACGATAATTGTTTATTCAAATTAAGGTATTTTATTCATCATTCACTGACTCATTCATTCAGTTGCCATAGTCTCTTCTTCTTGAAGAGGTATCCATTTCTTGAACATAAATGCCTATTGATGAACACATTGGTTCCTGAACAGTTATACATCAATCCATGATCATTTGTTGAATGCTTTACTCTTATTATCTGATCATGATTGAGTTGCTAAAGATTAAAGAATCTCAAGAACTATGGAGCAGGATAAGTTGGTTTTGTGTTTGGTGTGAAGAACCATCTGTGCTCAAGGTTTGAGGTGCTCTCTGACACGAGTGGGTGGGTTGTGAATGGATAACTGGAAGCCATTGGTGAGGGTGAACAGTTGAGACCGAGAGAAGGTCGGTAGATGGAGGGGTTTGGCAGGGTGGTGACCTTGAAATGGGGGGGGGTGGATCAGTCAGATATGACCTTTATGATATTTGAATTCTCAATTAAAATGTTACATCTAAGCCTTTTCCAAAGAAGATGATTCTCTGTGGTTTACGGTTGCCACAGAAAACAGATCGCTCAGCAATAGGATTTCTCTTTAAGAACATATGACTGTTAGAAGTCAGACTCCAGATTCTTGATTGGAGCTTGACTTTGGAATCTAAAGCAGTGTGATTTATGCTAGCAAAATTTACTGTCATTTTTCTGCTCCTTAAAACTATCCATTTGTGTGTGTGGTGGGGGATTGGGTGACAGTCATCCATAATGGTAGTTTATCTAAGAAAACAGTATGATTTAAACAAACCTGCCCCTCTCTTGCCTGCGAAATGCAAATTATATTGTAGTTCACAAAGTGGAATGATAATTGTATGTAAGATAATATAATCTGAACCAACTGTAGTTGTGAAAGTCATTTCTGCCTCAGAAATTTTGCATCTTTGAAACCAGGAAATAACTCAAACTAACTTCAGAAAACAATTGAGACCAATTGTGGATAATAAAGTAACTTGTAGTTTCAAAAAAAGGCATTTTCCCTGGTACATCAAGCCAGTAATTTGAGAAAGAATCTCAATAGCACAACTCTGATATGACATTACTTCCAACAATCTGAAGCCTTTATTTTTTAATGTATGTAAGTGACTTAAATTGGATAACCTTCATTATTTCAATCTATCATCAAAGCACTTTTGGTTTTTTTAAAAGTCTCATTTTTACCCGTTACCAAAATCTGTCAAATCCTGCAGCATCTGTCAGGTACAGTGAGAGAAATGTTTATTTTCTAATGTTCATTGAAGATAAATGTTTTTTTTTTCTGCCATTAATGGAAAGTTGTCTATTATGCTTCAAGTCATGAATGCATATTCATATGCCATTTACAATTTGAAAATGATTTCAGGGAGAATTTATTTTTGAATACTTTGTAACTCACTGTCAACATCTATCTAGCAATTTTATTTTAGAAAAAATAATTCTATTTCATACTTCTTTCAAAAAAAGGGTCGCTCAGTGTGTTTCTCAGAGGTAACATGGACACACAAGGTTGCTTGTGATTTAGAGGGCTGGGATCTCCCTCGTCAGGCATTGCTACCCCACCACATACATGACACCACCCCCCACAGTCTGTTCTGCATCCTTCTCACTTTGCTCCTCCCTCTGACCCATCCTTTTCCCCTTCCAGTGGCCTCAGTACTGATTTTTAGAACCTTTATTGGTTTGGGTCTTATCTGACCTTTTTTCCCTCCATCCTCCACATTGGGGTGACACCATCCAGCATTTGACTTTCTCCTTCTAACTTATTTCTTTGGCATAATCTCCTCCAGCTGGGTTCCCTGCAGAGGTTTCCAGAACCCCAGGTCCACTGAGTTCTTACCTGGTGGCACTGGAGAAAAACCTGCTGCCCAGCTCCTCCTCCCACAGCCCTGAGACTCCCAGCTGACTTTTCGGCAGGGCCTGCTCAAAAGTTGGCACTATTGGGGACTATGACATACTTGCTTCTTTCATTGTCGGAGACAGCACATCGGGTCCTTCTCAAGCTTTCACGCCCTGATGTTCTCTTCTGTGGTCAGCTAGAAAACCCTCTGACTTTAAAACGTTCCTATGTGCATATGTTGGGTGTCCCGGGGTGGGTGGATGTCTGTCTGTCTGTGTGTCTGTGTGTCTGTCTATTTGTCTATGTGTCTGTCTGTGTGTCTGTCTGTGTGTCTATGTGTCTGTGTGTCTGTCTGTGTCTATGTGTCTATCTGTCTGTGTGTCTGTGTGTCTGTCTATGTGTCTGTCTGTGTGTCTGTGTATCTGTCTATGTGTCTGTGTGTCTGTCTGTGTATTTGTGTGTCTATGTGTCTGTCTGTGTGTCTGTATGTCTATGTGTCTGTGTGTCTCTCTGTGTGTCTGTGTGTCTATGTGTCTATGTGTCTGTCTGTGTGTCTATGTGTCTGTCTGTGTGTCTGTGTCTATGTGTCTATGTGTCCGTGTGTGTCTGTGCCTGTGTATCTGTGTGTGTGTGTGTGTGTGTGTGTGTGTGTGTCTGTCTCTTTCTCCTCCCCTCTCTCTCAGGTGAACTCTGCTGGGGGAACAGCTGCCAACAATTTCCCCCCCCAACCTCACCCCCCTCCCCCGCTAATGCCCATTTGACAACCTTGTGGGGCCCACCGATTGGTACTCCGGTTGCTGGCATCATCAGTTTCTGTAGTACTGGATGCATCTATTTTAGTCTCCTTTCTTTTTTTCCCCCACAAGTGTGTTTTATTTATGTATATTTACTTATTTTTTTGTTTTATTTGACACCATTATCTACCCTGGGTTCTCCCACCACCTTATCACCTGTGAACCATCCCCCTAGGTGTTTGTGCCCCTCCCACTCTCACTTTCCCCCTCACATGTTCCACGCTTCAATTTTGCTGAGAGTTAATTTTGTTTTCCTGTTTGTTTTCCCTTTATCCCTCATGTAAGGATTCCATCCTCATGTAAGTGGGATTAATTCCATTCACCTCTCCTGCTCCACAGATAATTATGAGTTTGATGGGAAAGTTTGTGTGATTCTTACAAATGTGTAGCTGTTGATTTCTTGCACATATGCTGCATCGCTGATACTCTTAATTGCTATTGACTGTCACTTTTTGTGTTTCCTATTTTTGTCCAGGCTGTATTATTGCTATTAAGGTCAATCTGCGTCCCTGTGTCAATTTTGTTGGTTGTGTCTAACTAGGTGTTACCTGGTGGTTCGCTTTCTTTATGTTTTACTTGACATCTTCCTAGTCATAGATCACTTTGTTAGCAACTTCTCGTCTCCTCAAACAATTAAGATGTTTTCACTGTGTCTTTATGACCAATGTGCCAAATCTCCACAATATAGAGGAGGAATGAGGTCACTGTGTTAGGATATGTGAAGACTGAATTTAGCTGTGTACTACCAGTTGACTTTCTGGATGACAGATCCGTTGCACACATCTGCTAGGTACATCCTTACATGCATACTTTCCATTATTCCTTAACTTTTCCACACCTGGTTCAAAAGTGTAAAGTGATTCCATTGCATTTCAGCATGGGTTTCTCTGTTCCCACTGCACTTGTGAAATGCTTCCTCTATGTTCGCTCTCCCTGATCATTTATCTGGTTTCCTACTATGAAATCCGTGTACTTTCCCTGCTGCTTCATGAGGCTTCCTTGCCTATTCTAAACACTACTCTAACTTACATTTTCTTATAATAATGTCTCCCCTCTACCATCCGTCTGCTCACTTTATAGAGTCCTGCCTTAGACAGATACCTACAACTTGGACACACCTAAACTGATCCAGAATAAGATATCAGTTACTTTCTTTAGAAAATACCCTCCCCACACAGCACAAAGCCTTCATCCTACACTTTGTTCAATTATCAATAGAGTTTGACATTTAGTGTATTTTGCCTTTCATCTACCTCATGTTCAGATTTGTACACAGGAATTCCATTTTCTTACACTTAGGAATCAAATATTTATGTTGATTTATTAAATCATCTACCATTTCAAATATCATGGTACACATTTCACACACACACATGCACACATTCACACACACGCGCACACAGACACACAAACACATTCCTCTGGTTTCTCTGTTACATACTGTCTACTCGTGTTTGCTCTTGTACCATGAACTTGGCACATATCCTGTGCTCTCACACTGTGTTATCACATTTGATTTTGGAGAACATTGTTGCCCAGCTAGTTATTTTCCAAAGTGACCTTGTCTGAAACTTTTTTTTTGTTGTTTCTCTGTATTCAACGTATGAGTGAAACCATCGGATGTTTGTGTTTTTAGTTCTGACTTATCTTGTTTAGAATGATCCCCTCCAGTTCCATCCATGTTATTTCAAATGGCTGGAGGTCATCTTTTTATAATTGAGTAATATTCCAGTATGCCTATATGTATATTTATCATCTTAATTACTAAATCGAATCAATATTTGATAAGACATAAATCTCAGTAGATTTTTTAAAATTATGAAATAGTTTAGCAATGAGCATTTGAGAAATGAGTGTATTATTTTGTACAAGTTTCCTATTTTTTTCTATCATGAATGTAGGTAGTTTGTATTTTTTTGATGCATTTAATTTTCATTTATTTTTAAATTAATAAGTATTTGGTTGCTTTTAAATTTCCTAATCATCACTGGATTTTTTTTTTGTTTGTTCAGTTTTTCCTTTCATATTCTGTACATTATCAGCTTCTCTCTTTTCCCTTTCATCTTACATGCCAGAAGCATTTTATTAATCCTTTCAAATGGAGCTTGTGGCTTTGTTAAACTGCTCATTTTTTCTTCATTTTATTGATTTCCGTTGTTATCTTTACTATGCGTTTATTTCTGGAAATGCTTTAATGTGTTTTTTTTTTCTTACTCTCTTCAATTGATGTTTGAGTTCCTTGTTTCAACCATTTTTGCTCAAGAAACATTTTTAAAGTTTCTGCCCTACTTCATCACAGTCTCTCAAGTAGCATATACTATTTCACTTCCTTAAGTTGTTTTGTAACTTAAGTTCCTTTCTTATGTCACATGTTCCTAGAAGTGTGCAATTCACCTTTTCTCTGCATGAAATGTTTACGTATCCATTTGTTATAAAACTTGAACGTATTTTGGATAAAAAAGGGTAACATATAGTTTAATTCTTTAAAGTTTATAATATATTGACTTTTTAACCCTGATGCCTGTTCAGTTTTCATAAAGAATCCAAATAACTAGAAAACAAGGATACTTTCAGTTTGTTGCTGACTGTAGAAGTGGAGTGTACGTCTGCACTGATAAAACAACTTAACCACCTTGATTTTTGCTTTGCAGAACTTCTGATTTTGCGTGAGAGAGGAGCAGGCTTATTTAACTTCTCTGTGAATTGTCAGACAGTCTTGCCATCTGTGATTGGATTGCAATTTGTTCTCTTCTTCCATTGGATTATATCTTTGACGTGGCCAAATGGATGTGCTTCCAGAGTCATTCAGGACTGGTGTGGGTTGGCACACGTGGGAGCTAACCTAAGAGCCACATCAGTGCCTTCTCTGTGCAGATACAATGTGAACTTGGAGTCTGTGCATGGCAGTCCTTGAGAGGCAAGACATTTCTCTCTGACTTTTCTCGCTCCCACTAGAAAGTGTGAGCCAGTGTCGTCTTTTCCCTAAACCGGCAGTATTTGACCTTCTTTCTAGGCCACTTTCTGACTTCCTTGGAGTGGTGGGGAATTGGTCGTGACCACTGATGCTGATTCTCCCCACCATCAGGTGTGGGCAGACAGCATTCCCCTTCCATCTAGAGCACACACGTGCCTGTGTTTCGATCTGAATGTTGTCAGCAACCAGCAGCGCTCCAAAAAGCACAGTTAGTCCAATGACTTCTTTAAATATTAGCCAAGAATCCCCTGCTTCTAAGTGAAAATTACCAGTAAGTCAACAGATGTTTTAAACAGAGCTGGTCTATCTGTTTGAAGAGGTGGAATGGGAGACACCGAACTCTATAGAGACAAGAATAGGTGGTACTGACCATCTTTCCCAAGCTTCCCTTTTTTTCTTTTGGTTGAATCAGCCTAATGATGGGTCCCCAGTGATGCAACTTTTCTGTTGCTTGCACACATGCCCTGAGTAGCAAAGACAAAATATCACTGTCCCATCTAGGTAGTAAGCAAACCAAGGAATGTAACAGCATCAAAGCTATTGGAGTTCTCACAACTTCTCATGGGACTCTCTTAGTTACCCCTCTGGCCATGGATTCCTTGTTAGTACCCTGCAATGAAGAGGCTATACGACTCACAGCGCTGGGAGCTCCACAGCTTAATGTCAGATTGGCCTCGCTGAGCCCCATCAAATATCAGTAACTCACTTACCCAGTCAGTTTCTCACTTGGTGACTTTATCAGTCACACATGACTCCCACACGACTGTCTTTGAGTGATCCTCATACCTTGAGGGGAACCACATCACAGCACTGTGCAGACTAGATTCCTCCAAACCAAAAGAAAAAACATGTTTAGTGTTTGTAGGAGACAGAATAAATGCAAAGGTAAGGAGCCCTTACCTTTAAAGAGACTAATATCTTGTTAGAGTGTGGGGCAGTGAATAAAATGTCTGTGAGTCTCTATCGTTTTAATTTCATTTGTGATTACTAACAATGCATAACACAAATTGACCTGTTTATCTTCAGTTAGTTTTGTGTGATTGCATTCGTTTCCTTGACCTAGCCTAACAAGCCTTCACACACTTGGCTTCGAATCACACAGCTGTATTCTGTCATAGTGCTGGATACTGGACATTGGAAACTGAGGTCTAAGTATGGCCTATCCCAAAAGAACCTTCAGGGCATGTCTTCATTGCCTTTTCTAACTTTCTGAGGCTCCCCCTCAACCCTGACCTGTGACAGTGTAACTCCTGCCTCTGTACCACCCTCACCTGATCACCTCCTCTGCGTCCTTGTCTCAGTTCCCTCTGCCCTTCTCAGAAATGGACCCTTGTCCTTAGGTAAACAGTAAGCATGGGGTATCTCCTCATGATCCTGAGCATCATTACATTTTGCCCTAAATGTGGTCACATCACAGGTCTAAAGGATTGGGACTTGGGGGACCAGCATTGAACCCATTACAATGATTAATAAATTTCTTTTTACACATCTTCTAAGCTCTGCTACATAGCTCCCACTTGTATCAGAAAGTAAAGCTGATGTTCTAAGAACAGGGCCACCATTGGCAGAGGCTCTTCATGCTTTCTTGTCAGTAGAGTTAGTGAAACATGTTATTAGAGACACTAAATTTACACCTGATGAGGTGGAGGGAGACCAACAAGAGAAGAAGGAAGGGCAGAGAAGGGGAAAATAGATGCCTGGATCTGTTATTTTAGCGCATCTTTTTTTCCTATGTACTAATTTTCTGAATCTGTTGCACCTGAAGATAGACTTACCGTTTTATAGTAGACAATTTCAAAATAATTTCAGTGTAAGAAGGTAATGTATTTTCCTGGGATCCCTTCCATCATCCATTTGAGTGTCTTTTGTAGTTAAATTCTCTTTCCTGTAATAGTTTCTTGATTAACCTTTATTTGCCATTAATAAATCTCATGACTTTCAGAGAAATAGCTTTTAGATAAATTGGTGGAAAGAGATAAATTGGTAGAAAGAGCTATGGTCGGAGACAGCCCTGAAACTGGTCCTCATCTTCACTCACCCTGTGGCAGCCACCCAAGGGCCACTATCTCCTGTTAGTGAAGTGAGGATAACTCAGTTCTGTGCTTACTCCATGGGTGTTTACACCAATTCATATGCTTTGGACTTCAAAGAGCCGAAACCCCAACTCAACTCACAGAAGAATGTTATTTATGGCAGCTTCATGGTGGTTAATTCAAGATAAAAAAGGAACTGGCTTCAAGATGGTTAATTCAGAATCTCTTGTTCAAGAATGAAGATTAAGGACTTGGGTGTTTTTCATGATCTCTATCGGCTTTCAGTAGGATTTTCTTCTAGAATGATTGCTCTAGCGTTTCTGATTTTTGACATCCAGACAGGACAAAATCCACTGTAGAAGAAAGCTGCTTTTATCCTAAGGCTGCCTGAGGAGCAGAAAGCCTTGTCAGAAGCCACAGGGAGATTTCTGGTCCCACCTCATTAGTCATAGTCAGATATTAGCCTTTTCTTAAAGTAATTACCATTGAGAAGCTGGTTAACCTGTGAATAACAGAGTCTACCTCATGCTGGACTTGGAAGTTCCCACCAGGGCACCTGGACTGTAAAATGTAAGGGTGGATAATGGAACAGGATCAGGTTCTAGAAAGAATGAATGGACTGGAGCTGAACTAGAGACTCGAATCACTATTATCATTAATTCCAGTTCTGTTGTGACCTTATCTTCCACAATTATTCTTCTCTAAATGATGCATTTTTGTAATGTGGTTTAACATTTGCGAGACTTGAAACCTTCCAAAGACATAAAAGACAAAGCTTGCAACGACCGATAATGAACGTGTTAGGACAGTCAGAGCCTGAAAATCAGGACTCTACATCCCAGTACATATCACAAAAGTTTTGATAATGAATTATATTTATTTTTTGAATGGTTCACATTTCTATTTTCTAGCAACAGAAATCAAATGTCTGTGTATTACCATCTAAATATTGAAGCATATATGTAAGGTAGTATCAGTGCTTTAAATTATTATGACGATGGCTTAGGATGTAAACACAGATAGATTGAAATCTACTCATTGTAATAATAAAAATATTCATTAAACTTCCCATCTTCTTAGTGGAAAATCAATATCCTCTATCCTAATAAAGTGAAGAAATTTCATTAAACTAGTTCCTAAAATGTACCATATTATCCCCCAAAATAAGAACTCTGACTTAATTAAAACAGTCAGAGAAGATATTAAAATACCAGGATTAATAAGAATTATTAGTAGACTAATAAGGATAGTGAAACTATGTTCATATACATTTTAATTTATTTGAAAAAAAGGGAGTTAATTTTCTTTCACTTTTCCAAATGTAATTTGGTTTAAAGAAAGAAATTGAGCACTTAACAGGTGGCTATCTAATCTCATTTGTCATGATAGTAAACTGAAAACAAATGCAATTTTATACCAGTGACGAAGATCTGCATGGATTTTAATTTGCACATTTAGGCTAAGGGGAAAGATACATAACATCAATAGGATGATAATCCTTAAATGCTATCATCAGTCTTAATTTGTTTACTCAGAATGTTGCTCACTATGCAAATAAAATCCCTCTGAACATCTTGTATGCAACTGGAGAAGATACCACATGTCCTTCAGCCCTTATCAGATTCCTCCTGACATTGCTGGGAGCTCAGTCAGGGTGCATCCAGCTAAGACTGGTGATCATTTTGACCTGCAGGTGAAGCAATGCTTCCCTTTTCGATGCTTGACTGTCTGTGTGTTATCCCTCCCTTTCAGAGTCTGTGGCCCATGGTAGCTGGATACTGCCTCTTCTGTGTGTCCTCTTTTCTCCCAGGATGTGGAAAAAGGAGTCACGTAATGGATGCAAACTGAGAAGACACTGTGAATTCACATGGTCACAAAAAAAGAGAAAACCCCATGTTGTCATCCAGTGATTTAAAGAATTAAAACATGAATGACATGCACCTGTGAAAGAATAACTATCTTTCACTTGACTGAGTCCAGTGTCAGGACAAACCAGGGCTCAAGATGAATCAAAAAGTCATCTGAATTCACATAAAAACGCCAATGTCTTGAGTAGGCTGAACCCTATCCCACCCCACCCCCCAAAAAACAAGTCCTTCGTTTGCTTTGCTGGCTGCAATTAACTTTTCTCCATGTGTTGTAGGATGCCACTGAGGAGGAGTGAAAGAAGGGAGGGTGGGGTTGCCAGATTTAGCAAATGAAAATACAAGGTCCCTGATGGTATTTGAATTTTATATGAACAATACTATAATGTGTGAAAGAAGAATTCCAAAGATAGAGAAGCTCGTTAGAATGCCTACTGGTGTGATCTGTAACCTTTACTGTCTAGTGTCACACCTGAACTTCCCACTCGAGCCATCTGAGGGCAAGATTCAGCTCTTCCTGTGCCGGGCTCCCCCACAGCTCCTGTCTGAGGGCATGGGAGGCCTCGCACTGCTGATCAGCAACAAAAGGACCTGCTATTCCGGAAGCCACTGTAACAGCGTCTGCTTGAAGAGACTGTCTGCATTTCTAGATGTAAATTTTACAGAAGAGCAAGCACTTTGTTTGAACTACATCATTTGTCAGATCGCCCAAAGCATTGGAGTTAGACAGTCCCTGGTGTTTGCTGCATTTCACTAGGTTACCCATTAGTTTATTTTGATATTTTTTACTCTGAGAGGGCAAAAAAAAAAAAAAAGATGGGATCCACAATATCTGTTCTAATATGCTTTAGCTTTCTAAATGAATTCTTTGGGATAGGACCTTGAGAAGACTAATGCATGCTTCTTTGCTATTGCCTGGTATAACTAGACTATATATACAGTATCTTACATGGCAGCTTGTCATATTTTGTGTGTTGGATGGACATGAATTCTTAAGCAGCAAATAATCTTTGTTTTTAAATGCTCCTTAATTCTGGTAAAATTCTTTGCTTAGTTAAAATAGATGACATTTAAAAATAATAACCTTTTTCAAGTATAGCTTCAATTTGACATGTTAAAATAGAAGTCGGTTTGCCTATTACTTGAGACAATTATCAAATCATTTAAAATTTCAGATTTAATTTTATTTCAGATTTAAACTTATTTAAGTGCCTAAAATATACGGAGTGAATCACTGTTTCAAAAAAGCATTCATATTCTCCCTAAGGTATTGGCCCTCAGTGACTGTAAGATATTGGAGTCTAGTTAATCTCCACTGGAAGAGGAAATGACTGTTTTCAGCTAGATAGCTAGCTACCTAGCTACAGATACAAAAATAATGTGTTTAGGGAGATAAAAGAAACAGTAAAATGCGTATTTTTAATTTTTGCTTAGTTAAAAAGCAATTATAGTAAACAATATGTAATGTAATTCGGAGCCTACAACATATAAAATTCTATATATTTCCCAATTACAGTATGAAGACAGTCACTGGGAATAAACTGATATATCACTAAGAAACCAATTTGATGTCAACCAACAGAACCAAGCAGGAAAGAATGAATAGACCCAAAATGATCAATAAGTTTTTTAAATTAAAAAAAAAAAAACTATAAAATCTTATTTGTGCTTTTCTTTTCTGGGTTTCTCTAAAAGACATAATATGATGTGAATCAATATTTATAACTTCAGTTTTTTTAGATTTGTAGTTATCATGTGTATCAAAGAATATCACCTAAAAAGGAATAAGGAAGTTATACAGACATGACTTTTTTAATGGATTCATTGGATTCATTTAATGTCAATCTGAAGTTGCTTCTGGCAAGTTAAGATGTGAGTAGAGATCACAAGACAAGCACCGAGGGCAACAGTTGAGTCCCAGCACCATGATAGTTGTGTGCTGGATTAGGGGAGACGTGGCCCATGCTTGAAAGATTGTTCTTGTAACATTCTTGTGTCTGATCACAACACCATCATCAGCTAACCAACGCAAAATATTCTCAATGTGGGTTTCTGTTTAAAGTCATTTTCTTTAAAATATATTGTCGGTTCCCTACATTGACGTCACTCTAAATAGCTCTCTCACTCATGTTGGAAAGATTTATTTATTTATTTTCTCCAAAAGGCACTTCTTGTGCTCAGACGACTCTTCAACAGTCGGTTCAGAGACTGTTTTAAACAGAGACTTACCTGCCAGCATCCACAATAAAAAAATCATCTCCCTAATGAGACCGCTGAAAGTACACCTGTTTATAGTATGACAGCTGAAATTGTAAGATTTCTTTTTCCTTTAACTGGAAAAAAATTCAGTTCAATAAATTCAACATTTTCCACCTTTCTACCGATGCATATTTTTGCAAGTTACCAAAGAGAGCCACAATTGTTGATTTGGGGTTTACAAATAATTTTTTTTGCAAGTGGGTGGATTTACAAATTGGTAACACTTGACTAAGAAGTATCAGCTCTGACTCAGAAATTACATACCTGATGAGTCATGTACATTGGCAAGTATCATTTAGCAGCTCTCTTTAATCTCCAGCCAGTGTACTTGCCTATATTTTCAAACATGGCATAGCTTTACTTGTCATTCTTGCATGTCATTTTCGAATGTTTTTTGTTTTATGAAGACCTGTGCAATTCACATCATGTAATATAGAGTACATATATGCATGCATATGCCATATATAGTAAATGCATACAGATATAGCAAGTGCATGCATATTATATATTTAGCAGAGTGTGATGTTCATATGATGTATCCATGTGTTTGCACATATGTGTAGGTGTACATAAAATAGGTTATATAGTCATAAAATTAGAAGTTAGTATTTGTTTAGTTCTTGTGATTATCAAAATATCAAGCAGCATGATAGTGTTGAAAAGTATTACTGAAAATTCTGCATTGGGGAGATGAAATTATGACATAATCAAACAATAATGAATTTATTTTGGGTATTTGAGATATCATTTCAAAAAAATCATACTAATTATTTTTGCTAAATCAATGTTCTCAGTATGCACTGTAGAATTTGACTTAATATTATACATTTTAGACTATTTTACTTGAGCTGTTTCCTCGTAGAATGTTATAGAAAAGGAATGATAATGGGGTAGCTGTTACCTTAGCTTATTCTATCTGCCTCTGTTAGCAATATTGATCCAGAAGTTAGAAGAAATAATGATTTTCCACATCTTGAGAAGTGAGCTTAAAAAGTCAACTTATACAGCATTATTTTTGTCACATTGTGTTTTCAGAGAAATCGAGGAAATTTGCCCATTTCTGAGAGAACTAAGAGAGGCACACTTTGTAGCAGACTTGCTCCCACAGAGAGCTGAGAACTAAAATGTACACATATATTAAATATATAATCCTTGCTGGATGGCTAAAGAGTGTGAACGGGGCCGTCAATCATGAGTAATGGGCTTTGCTGAGAGAAGGGGTGAAGAAAGGAGATAGAAGGCCTGTGTGCCTGGGCATACTTTCCTGGGAAGTGGGCACCTATATGTAATGATCCCCAAATTTTAGAGTCATCTTGTCAGCTGTATCACATGGCGATTCCCACCATGAACTTCTGTGATGGGTGGTAGTTAGGTGACAGGTGAGTGATTAAATCCAACCAGTCTTCAAAAAATGTATTGTGACTCTTCTGTGGGCCTTGTTTGGTATTGTTTGCCAAAAAGAGAATATTAATAATCAAGGCCTGGATTTTGTGGAGCCCTTTTAGACTCCATTTCAAAACTCCGAAAACAGTATAATTTATGACCCAAAATCAGGGCATAAAAATCGACATTTTGTTTTGTTCAGTATTGTTTGGGGCCATAGTTAACGAGATGTGAGCCGAAATACCCATTGGGAAGTGATTTGAAACAGTCCTAACGGAGCCCTTTGCTGAAGCTTTCTGGAATAGGATGCATATTGTGCACCTAGTGAAAAACATTTTTCTTTTCAGGTAACTGAACTGCACAACATCAAGAACATAACCAGGCTGCCTCGGGAGACGAAGAAGCACGCGGTGGCGATTATCTTCCAGGACGAGACATCAAAGACATTCGCTTGTGAGTCAGGTAAGCAATTATGGGCCCGTCTCAAGCTTGAGGAAATTGAGCTGCTTCTGAGACAATGGCCCAGATGGATTAAGACGCACCGCTGAATAGGATGTGCATTGTGATGAGGATGTGCTGGGGACGATTTGTGCTAGACACTCAGAGCACTGATTTCTACAGATGTTTTGGGTGCTTGTTTAGTATCAGTGTCTGAAGTTTGCTGTCAATGAAAACTCTTGAGGTTTCATCCAAACTTTGAAACAATGTTAGGGGATGGTGTTATGGCCTGTTGTGGCCTGAATCCTGACTTGAGGACTGCAGCTGAGGCAACTGCACAGGCTAGTAGTAATACCTGCCATGCAGAAGTGCCACCAAGCACAGCTCACGTCTCCCCCGACATTCCACATCAAAACTTTGAGCAATGATTGCTTCCGTGGATTCTCAGTCTGAAAGTAAGTCCGTTTCAGATTGCATCTTATTTATTGATGACATCGATGTAACATATATTGCATCATTGTATGCCCTGAGGTTCTACCATGTCACCATGGCTGCCTTTTAGCATCTCTGCCCATAAAGCTGATGTTATTGAGACACAGAGCAGTTTCTTGTTTGAATTTGCAGTGGTTTCATTTTGCAGACCTGTGCTATGAAATATATTAGTGAGATTATTATAGCTTTTAAAGATTTTGTTCAGTGAAATGGTGCGTTCATTTTATAATGGATGGAAACAAAAATCACTGATTTTGAAAGATGGGAATGTGTCATGATGCTTAAGCCTTCAGGAGGAGTTTTAGTTACTGAGTGTTTTTAAAAGGGGGGGGAGCAGTTAGCCATGGCAGAAAAGGGTTTTTATTTTATTTTTCCCAGTGGTAGCAGCTTGTTGATTCATGTGAGCATTTTGAGAAATGAAGGACTCTTTACTCAAGGAAAATGGCTTTCATTTCCAAGAGAATAATTATCTGATCAGGAGGTTGAAGCTAGATCCAAATGTAAAAATAGATGAATTTTTTTTAATTTCTAGCAAAAAACTTTTAACTCATTTAAATCATGATTTATTTGAAAGTATTGTTTTTCTAAAATCACTTTCTAGGTGTACATATATTAGTTAGTTTGAAGCTACTAGTTTAAGAAACAATGGAACTGAAGGTGATAATGATAAGCAAAATAAGTCAGAAGGAGAAAGACCATTGGACGGTGTCACTTATATCTGGAATGCAGAGAAACAAAACATAGGGTCAGCTAAACTAAACCAGTTACAAACCATGGAAATCTGATGAGAGAGCTGAGGTCAGAGGAGGAGGCAGACCTGTAGGAACAAAATTGAGAGGATTCGCAGTGGCTGGGGTTGGCAGGTCTTCGTGGTGGGTGTGTTATGCAGACATCTGAAGGCTGTGACTGGATACCTCTACCTCAGAGAAAAACTGTTAACCACTGTTACCTCAATAACAACAGAAACAATGTTATGGCTTTTAAACTATTTTTACTTCCTGGCACAACCCAATTGGAAGAAAAAAGAAAATTCTTGAAACGTATTAATAAGGATTTGAGTACTTTTTTCTTGCAAATTGCAGTTTCAAAATCGATGCTGGAGCCATAGCTGTTGATGAAATGACAAATTAATAAGGAAGATGGAATTCAGCTTGCAAAGCAGTCAGGGATGTGACCGTCCAAATAGCAATGAGATTAAAGCTGAGATGAAAAGAAACTCCCATTTATGTCTCATGAAAACACAAGTAAAAGGGTATTCTCCTAAAGGCTACTGGGAATGTGAATGGTTTCAATTAAATTCTTTCAAGAAAAGTGGTGACTGTTATGAAATGCATCCGCCTACCCTTGGCGGGATGAGTCTCCGTGGGGACACATCCCTTATAAGCATAAGCACCAGTACCTGCCGATGTAGGTTTAAACATATTATATGTAATGACAACAAAATTGGAATCAAATGAATGCCTGGTGAGAAAATAGTGGAACGAATTATGGTATATCTTTATCTGGAAATATTATGCATTCACTCGAGAGAATTCTAATTCAACTGATTAACTTAAAGACATGTCTCTGACGTTTAGTTCTTCAAATAAAGCAACCAGCAGAGCAATGCCTACTGAATAACCACATTTTGTGGAAGCAACAACAGGAGGGAGAGTGTGTGTTTTAACAAGAGGTAACTGGGTTGAAGGGGGATGGTAATGAGGTATAAGAAATGAAGATGCAGGGGGGCTGGGGAGGCAGGTAAAAGAGAGAAGAAAGAACCGAAAAAGAATTAACAATGGGCAAGAAAGAATACCCAGCATTTGAGCAATCTCAGTTATGTGAAATGACATTCATGTAAATGCAGGACTAATATATAGAGAGGTATTTTGTCAGCTACATAGGAGAAATGCAAGTTAAAATGGTATGTAGCTTTAGGATGACGAAAATTGAAAAAAAAATGATAACAGTAACCTCAGTGAATGCTTGTGAATGGGCAAGGAATCGAATCTCACCTCTGTGTCTGGTGGCAATGTAAAATGAAACAGCTACTCTGTCTAATCTTTCCTTCCTTATTATAAAATGGAACGTAAAATTGCCATACAGTCCAGAAATCGCCTTCTTGCACATGTAGCCCAGACAAAAAAATGAAAGCTCACATGCCCATACATAGACACACATCATATGTGCATACACATGTACCTGTTCAGCCCTGCTCATTTTAATTTTAGTCATAATTGTCAAAAATTATCATCCTTCCACAAACTGTTTTGAACGTTCACATCAGGAAATAGTCCCCAGCAATAGAAAGGAATGAACTTTTGAATAAACAATTACCCAGATAACCATTGAGTGAAATGCACTGAGTGAAAAAAGGCCAATCTCCAAAGCTTTTACACTTTGAATTTCATTTATAGAACATCTGGAAAATACCAGCATTCGGAAATGGTGGACATATTATTTGCCAGACATTGGGAAGGGGAGTTGGGGTCTGGAGCCAGGACTGGGGATACTGGAGTCATGTGGTTATTTAACAACGGTGGTACACACACAGCAGCACAAGTGGTCTTCTGTAGGTACACACCGATAAGTGCAAGTACAGTTAGGGGAGTCTGTGTGAGCTTTGTGAACTGTCAGCACAATGTCCTGCTTGTAATGCTGTTATCATTTTGCAAGATAATGTCATGGAAGACAGAAGCCAAGGTAGGCAACATCTCTTCATAGAGTTTCTTACTACTGCAGGGGACTCTACCATTTTCTCAGCAAAACTTGCAATAAAATTAAATCTGTCTCCGTTATGTGGAATAAGTTGTGAATGGAAAAACAACAGAGAAAGTTGCAGGGGAAATGTGTATACACCACATTTGATATAGTTATCATATCTAATGTGCTAATAAGAAATTAGCAATAGTAGTAACATACAAAGAACCTAATCCTAAATGCCTGCCTGGGTAGCTTGTGTTTGTTTAAAGACCACAAAGAAGTAGGTATTTAAGGACATATGTGTATTCTGTTGTCCATATCAAGAGACTGGCATGAGCCCCTCCCCAGCCTCCTTTGTCTCTGTGTCTTGTCTCCTGTTTCTTCCCATAATCTCCTGGGCACCTACCTCATCAGGTCTCTGCCTGACTTCTCATCCCCTCTTTCAAAGTCAGTTCACTCTTTTAGATTTTAAGGTTTGTGAAGATAGGACCACGTGGGTTTTCTCACTCATAGAGCTAATGAAAATTAGTTGAATGAATGAACTAGTGGATAAGTCAATTGTAGATATAAGTTTTTAGATGATATAGTTATCATTCTCCTTTATCAAAGAGGCAATGGTTTTTCAAAGTAAATATTGTCAAAAAATTGGCAGCCCCAGCGGAATAATATTTAAATTACCAAACAACAGATTTTTATATGTTTGTATGGTAAGGAGGGTTTGGGGAATGGCCAGTGTGCTGTATGCGAGTGCATATGCAAATGTGAGGATGAGTGTTTGAATGTGAATGTGTGAATAATCTGTGAGCTGTGTGTATGTGTATAGAATGCATGAGTGTGTGTGTATGTGTAAATCACCATGGCCCACAATTTCTCTGTAAAAAAAAAAAAACACACACAACCTCTGAGTTAGATATTGTTGGTAACCAAGGAGAATTTCTGCATTTTGCCTTTTTCTTGAAAAGAGAACTTTTGCTTCTTGTCTGAAGTATGTTTAAGCTCAAACCAAAACGTAGTGGATGAGGGAGCTGATGGTTTAGATATTGGAAACCAGGAGTTTGGGTAATAGAACCTGTCTACTTTCATTAAAGAAAAGTGAAAATTAAAAACAAAAACAAAAAACAAAACAAAACATTTCAGCTATGTCTGTCTTTATCAGTATAAGAAAACTGGAAACTGAGCTCCAGATAAATTTAGGCAGTTAGTATTTAAAATCTGAACAATCTGGTCAATTTCCTAAATAATTATTAGAAGAATTTATTCTGTAATAAAATAACCTTATTTTTATTATGGGTCACAGACTACTCATAGGTTAAATACATTCCACAATATAAAAATGAAAAATATTTGGCAAATCCCAAATCACACTATAACCACAGATTTATCATTATTTTTTTTAGTCTGCAAAGTATTATTTTATACCTAAAATACCTTGATATCAGACTACCACATTTCATGTTGGTCACTTTATATGCTCCCAATGCTCTCTTTATTTCTACTAGAACATTATTTTCTAAAAGAACTAATTTTCACCATAATTGTACTAGTCAATAAGACATCTCTGTATCTCATAATATGATTACTGATAGTTTGAAGAAATTTTTTTTTTCCAGAGGATTCTCTGCTTCTCAAACGCCACATAATCTCTCTTACTGTAAGTTCACAAAGGGTGTAGTCGGAAGTCATTCTTGAATTCAAAACGAAAGGTCACAGGCATGCATCTAAGACTTGATTTTGATCAGCATGTTTATTATGCATGCAAGTACAAACCCTGTGTTGTGTTAGCTCCATGTGACAGTGAACCTGTGAACATTAGCAATTAATTTGTTATGTATCTGTGTTAAGACTTTAGACATGAGACATCTGTGTTGGGCTTAGATGGCTGTACCCTACTATAAAAACAGGCTCTATTCGTCAATATTATATGTGTGAGTCTAGGCACAATGGTGCATGCCTGTAAGCGGCAGTTTAGGAAGCTGTGGCAGGAACCAGGGATAGTGGTTAGAGTCCTGACCGGGACATTGTAGTGAGATCTAGTTCCAAAAAATTAGCTGGACATGGTGGCATGCGCCTGTAATCCTAGCTACCTAGGAAGCTGAGGCTGGGGATTGCTTGAGTCTGTGGTACCCCAGGCAACGTGAACCTGTGGCTCCATGGGCAAAAATAGCGAGACCTAGTCTCAAAAAAAAAAAAAAAAAAAAAAAAAAAAAAAAAAAAAAAAAAAAAAAAATATATATATATATATATATATATATATATATGGTTTCTCTGATACAGTTCCTTATACAGTTTCAGATACTCACAACAAATTATAGAACTTTTAATATTTCTGGTAATAAAGCCAATTCAATAGGAGTAAGCCAGTTGAAACAACCAATGGGTTTGAATGATTGTATGGTCAAATATATATATAACTTTAAGGTGTTAAAATATCACTGATATGAGTTGGTTTTATATGTAGATAGATAGATAGATAGATAGATAGATAGATAGATAGATAGATAGATAGATAGATAGATAGATAGATAGATAGATAGATAGATAGAGTCACTGGTACAATGGAAGGAATCAATTATCTTAGCATTTAAAAGGCAAATAAAGGTGTAACATTAGAAGTATTCATTGTTACTGCCGAGTTGCATGATGTGTAGATGAACAGGATACTTAAGTTTCATGTGATGTCAGTTCAGGTTTTACGAACAGGCCCTTTGCTTTGTGGATAATGGGCGACATCTCTATGTACTGATTGTTCGATACAAAACACACTGTTGAATGAAGTTGGAGCAACTTGTATTTCTTGCTGATTCAGTTGCTGTGGAACAAAATTACTGGTTTATAACCATCTGGTCCTTTGCCATCCTGCTAAGAAATTTGGAAGAAATCATTAAAAACCAGAATCTAGTAGCCTTATGTGATCTGAAATGTGCTGGGATTTGGAAGTTATTTCTTTAGAGATCATGAAAAGCTGTGTAGCAGTGACAGTGGAATAGGAATTTGGTTTTTTATACACTTCATGGACTCACATTGAATAAAAAACCCAAGCTTTAAGTTGTACCCTCTCATTAAAAAGAGACAATGGGCTGGGCATTTAATGGTCTTTAAGGTTTGTGCGATAAACAAACCAGACACAGACCTGATCAGAGCAAAATGGGGCAACATAGTTGTCTTGCAACATCCAGAGGCTGACATGTAAGAGGAGGGTTTGAGCAGGTAGACTCAGCAGAGAGTGATCCCCCCACACTCCAGAACCACCACGTAGTGCGAGTGAGACCACTGCACTATACCAAACGGGTTCTTCTATTTGTGACATTGGGAGCCAGTGGAATTAATTCATGGTGAGCGGAACACCTGTATGCTACTAGCATTAACTTCTGGTGTAGCTCATCCTGTGCACATGTGTCCTGGTTTCGTCATTCACTAGAAATGGATGAAATGAAGTGGTTTGAGGAGCATAAATCGAGTCTTCTCTAATTTGCCCAAGTTCCAATGTTTCACTTTTCAGTTTCACCCGGTCCCGTGTTGGAACTCTGACAACAGTCAGAACAGACACCGGGCAACCCTCCTGCTCTCTCCCACCACCCTGGGCTCAGGCCCAGCCGGTTGCCCTTCCTACAAGGCTCCCTCTGCAGCCCTCCTGCCCTGTAGGAAGCACTAGCTCTTCCTGTCTTTTCTCTGAGCCATAGAGTCCCCTAGAGTCAACCAAGAACTTGCAGAAACTGCTTTTTATTTTTATTTTATTTATTTTAAACTATACAGTTTGTTTCAGGTTTAAAATGTATATATAAAAGAAAATTAGGATACAACAAGATGTCAGTATGTAAGTTAGGATACAACAAGATTGATGTGACAAATATTACAAGTTTTAAAACTTTAAGGCTACTTGAAATTTGAATATAATCATAGAAGTAACAAATGGAGATGTTCTCCAATATCCGAGTTAGGAGATTTTTTTAAAAATAATTTTTAAAATATTTTTGTGCAAAGAAAGCAAGTTACGTAGATAGGTATATATATTTCAATACTATAGTTAGGAAATTATAACCATGCAAAATAATATATTATTTACTGATGTGTGATTAAAGAGTTTCAAATACCACTAGAATGGCAAACATCAAATCCAGTGTACTGATTGTTATTTCTGAGAATGTATAATGGGGAATAGGATAGAAGAGATATCCACAGAGAATGTCAACTATCTCTGTGATGGTTGTTCTTTTCTTTTTTTTTTAATTAAATTAATTTTTTTAAATTTGCATATATATGTGTACTTATATTTATATTACATTATTGCATTATTGTGTACCCCAGGGCTTTCCTACTTCCTTAACACCTGTTAACCTTTCTGATGTTTTGTGCCCTTCACCTCCCCTGCCTTCTTCCCCTTCCTCCTCTCTCGCTCCAAGAAAGTGCTTTTAGAGCTAACTGCTCTGTGAGGGAATTCACAGAACATTCTTCAAGTTCTATGAACAATTAACATATAGTGTCAGCTGGAAAATGGTCAGATAGGCGGGCATCATTTTCATTGCTATTTCTGTACATTAAAAAAATGTACTTTTGCTTCATTTTCAGAATTTACATAGAGTATTACCTTTGATGTGTCACTCTAAAATTGTACCATATGCTGCTCTGCTTATACAGAGCTGTTCTTTTCTAAGAAATCAAGCCATCTATAATTGGGTGCCAGACTCTTTGAAATCTTTGAAGCAGAAAAATGATTTGAATATATTTATACAGGGGGAAAAAAAGCCCTTTCATTTGAAATGTTGAATGAGGACTTCAAAATTGAGCTTATTTCTTAAACTGGCAACTCATTTTGATAAGCAAACTTAAAAATATGTGAGATTTTTCATTTTAACTTTCTAGAAAATGTTCTAAACAATTATTTGTCAATAGTGTATAAATAAGCTCAAGACTGAATTTAGTTTTTTTGCCAACATATTCTTTATGCTTCCATGTATTTGGAAAGGATTCACTGTAAACAGATTAGGAAGTGGTCTTAATAACAAAAATATAACAATATGCAGTTTATTTTTTAAGTGTGTACTCTAAAAGGGATTTTTCAAGACCTAGCCATAGTAACTTTTGTAGAAAGCAGGGAGAGTATAGATCTGTTAGGTAGAGGTGAGATGATAGTTGATTAGTGTAGACTCGAAGTCTGTTGATTGGTGACTTCACAAGAGAAAGAAGGACATTTGGAATAGAAACCAAGAGGAAGCAGAAGGAGAGAGAACACAGGTGAAGACAAACAGCTGGGAACCCCGCAGCTAAGAGAGACTCCAGAAGAAAGTCTCTCTTACTGATGTCTAGGTTTTGAACTTTCTGTCTCACTATGGACAAGTTAATTTCTATTGTTTGAAGCCACCCATTTGCAATAAAGTATTCTGACTGTCCAGTACTAACAGTATTTCCAAACAAGCTTTTAAGATGTCACTTGTGGAGAACAGAGTGGGATTCAGCAGGTGGGAAACAATACATTACAAAATTCCTTTTAGAAGCGATTTTTTCTTTTTTTTTCTTTTTGAAACTAGGTCTATTTTTGCCTGTGGAACCGCAGGCTCACGTTGCCTGGGGTACCACAGACGCAAGCAATCCCTAGTCTCAGCTACCCAGGTAGCTGGGATGACAGGTGTATACCACCACACCCAGCTATTTTTTTTTGGAACTAGGTCTCGCTACATGCCCCAGGCAGGTCTCAAACTGCGATCCCTGGCCCCAGCCGCGGCTTCCTAGGCTGCCGCTTACAGGTATGCGCCACCATGCCTGGCCTAAAAGTGATATTTTTAGGGAGACTTGGGATGCAGGAAACAAAAATAAGCACAGTGAAGAGATTCAAAAGAGTTTGGGATTTGTTGAACACAAATGAGGGGGATGAAAAACCTTTCTTTTTAAATTATAGCTTACTTGCTTTCTTTCTGATATTCAAAGAGGAACAGGTATCCTATTTCTGAAAATATGACTGGCTGTTTGCATTGAAAAATACCTTAAAATAAGTACTAGTAAAAGATAACAAACACAGGTGGTCCTTGTACAAAAGAAAAGCGACACCACCAAAATGCTAAGACAAGAAGTTTTCAAGAGCATCTTGTTGAAGTTGAATCTAGTGATGTTAAAAGGAGTGAGTGGCCTGGAACCTGCATTCATCTACGTAAGGAACTTGGTGCCCCTGGGTGTAGGTGGTGCTGGGACATCAACAAGGAGGTGCGATGCCTTTGCACCATCTTTTTAATACTGATAGTGCAGCCCAGGAATTATGTGAAATAACCAGGAAAGATTAGTCCTCCTTCACAGTCACCTTATGCCTCCAGTTCTCCTTCACAGTCACCTTATGCCTCCTACAGTCATCACCTTATGCCTCCCTCAAAGTCACCTTATATCTCAAAAACAGGGACCTGCTAGCAAATGATCAACATTACAAGCAAAGAAGTACTATGGGTAAAATTTAGGAAATAGACAAAAGTTATATACAAGGTTGTTGCTCCAGCGCTTTAACTATTAGAATATCTAATGTTGATCTTTAAAACTATTTTCAATTTCTCTAAGGTAGAAAAATGAATGAATAGTTCTTCATGATTATGTTGTTATGGATGTTTCATGGGTTTAAAAGCAAAGTAAAAATAACATATAAAAAATAAAAAAGCAAAGTAATCCTTAGAGAGCAAAAGAGGACAATGTAAATTTGCATTTATTGAACTAGTAACATGCAGGTCATAAAATGAAAACTGCAGTTTGCCAAATGAGATGTGAAATGATCACTGTTTTTAACATATAGGTAAGTGTATGCACACGTACATAGAACACACCATACAAACAGAAGTACATGTGTATTATATATAGTATATATTTTGTATATGCAAAAGAAAAAGTACTGAAAATTTACATCATCGGCTTTGCTTGGTGAGAGAATACACGTGATGCTCCTTTTGTATTTATAATTGGTGTGCATTGCCTTTGAAAGAGAGTAGATGACCTTTAGAAGATTTAATATAGGCACTTCTTCTTCAGCAACCCATGCTTCCAGGAATCTCAGCACAAACTTCAAGCATAGGGAGATGCCAGCAAAGATGGCCAAACTCATAAGTAAACAAACACCGTGGGCAAAAGTTAGGAAATAGATGAATTTGGGCAGAAACCTGAGCTTCTTAAAATATAGTTAACAATAACTATATAACTTAAAATATAGTAACAGATATTCTTAGGATCATTTAAAGTAATAAAATTCAAAGTTCATCCTAATACACTTTTTATGCTGCCTTTTGGGAGGATTTAATTTTTAAAAAGTAATAAAATAGCCTATTTTTCTGACTTAAAAATTCTCTAAGCCAGTAATACAATTAGGTTAATTTCCTTTTTTAATTTTTTCCATTTCAACAGATTGAGATGCCAGAGCATGTAACGCCACGGCGCCTGGCATTGTGCAAGAAATATGGCCTAGGAAATTCCATTTAATTTTCCAATGCAGCTCTTTCTGTTTATTGTGCTTTCCAGGCACGTATGTTCTTATTAGCTTATAAACCCATTGCCTTGTTTTTATGACTTTTGTCAGCTCTAGAAGGAGAGAAAATTGAGACTAAAGAATTATATTTAAGTCCATAGTTTCATAACCTTTGTCTCCTGTGAATTCAAGCTTCACATTATGGAAGAACATCCCATTGACACCTGCAGGATTTATTTGTTTTGATAACTATAATTTCTGTGGCAGAATAGATCACAAAGCTGACTCTTAATGTCTTTGGCCAAAAGCATTTTTCCTTCGTGTGTTAGTAGAAAATGCTATGAAATAAGCGATAGGATTTTGTATTTAAGTACCCTGTTACCATTTGCTTCAAGCTGTATTTTCCTGTCTTTAAATGTACTACTTCTAACAACATAGCTTTGGTTCACTAAATTGCACTGAATTTGTTTACAAATAGTGAGGCTGATGTCAGCGGCAAATTAGATTTAATGCTGGTCACTGTGGTCTCCTTGGATAAAAGAGCTTGTAGGCACAGAGTGGGGATTGCAGGAGGACACAAAAGGAAATTGAGGTTCGGAGATTTGAACAACTGGTAAGCGCAACTATTATTGCTGTTTAAGGGATAGAATGTAGAAACTGAAAAAATAATGCATTAACCTTGAGATCGTCTCTCCCTTGGGAATTTCAGGAAAGTAAGACTTTTTAGTCATGGGAAGAGAAACAAATAGTTACCCATGTCCACCACTACTGATACTGGAACAGAACAGAGTTTTGAAGAGAAGAAATTCATTTTATTTACATGTTGACAAATGAAGAAGGTAGCAGACTAGAGTGTGAGCAGACTACAATCCTGCTTACTAACACGGAGCAGGTGTCTTTGGGGTCACAAGGGCATGGAAGAGGGGAGCGGGTGTGGGTCCACTCACCTTTTTTCTGACGCAAGAATCTAATGAGTTGATTGACATCAGCTTGTTTTCATCACCATCCACCATCTGGCAGTCTGCCATTCTAACATTGTATTTGCAAGATTCTGTCTTTGTTGTTGTTCTGAAGTTTCTTTATAGAAGGACATTTGTCTTCAGAAAGCAAGGAAAAGCAAGGTATTAACTGAACATTATGAATTAAGGCTTATTAAACTTAGAGGGCAGGGGGGGAGGAGGGTGTGTTTCTCTCTAAGTCAGAAGATGTATTTCTGTACCATAAGCACTCAGGAATCAAACAAAGGTAAACACTTTTCACTTTGACCTGCTATTTTTTGTTTTTCTACAGCCCTTTGTCTGTATACGGTTATAGCTATTGTGGGTACACCATGTGTTATGTTCAGGGACATTTTCCAATATATGGAAAATGTGATAAAAATCTTCCCTAAACATAACTGGAAAGGTAAAAGTCAAGTTTGGCTTAAAACATGTATTGAACATCTGAGTTGCCCAGATAATATCGATATGTAATGTGCATAGTCAAATCTCCAGTCACATTTCTTTGTCTTCTAAGCAAGTAAAGCCATGTCCAGTAGGTAAAAGAGATGAGTCCGGGTCAACTCATTGTTGGTTCTTATTTTCCAAGATTGTTGTATGTCCAGTATCACTTCCCACACCAAGAACTCGTTTAAATGTTGTAACAGCTCTCATAGATGCAGAAGGTTGTCCAATTATAGAGGTGAATTGAAGACAGAGGCTGTGATGCTGTAATTAGAAAATCCTAGAACAGAGGAGCATCCAGAAATTTTCCTCCTTGATACATAGATGATTTTTGTGTTTTCATTGACAATGGGAAGAATTTATGATGCTATTGACAATAGACTTGACAGATACAAAGCTACTGGCACAGGGTAAGCCACAGTGAGGGGGAGCCACCATTATTTTGCCCACGGTAACTTCCTCTTCTATCAATCCTTGATAGAGAGTAAGGTGGAATCCCAATTTTTTTTTTTATTTGAGGAGTTCTAATCTTGAATGAACCCAAAAATGGTTCAGAAATGTAATGGCCCCTGAAATCCACTCCTCACTCCCTTTTCTAGGTCTAGCCTAGTTGGAGAACTTAGTTGAAAGTTACTTCGTCACTACCATCAGCATCATCCATCAACTTAATCTTCTCCTGTCAAAAAATTTAGTATATCACACTTTTTACTGCTACCTCCTCATTGAGAAAAGCAATTACTCAATATATTTTTAAAACAGCAAAAATTTTGTGGCCACTTTTGTAACAAATATGTGCATCAAAGAAATAAAACTTTCCATGTTTTATCTCTTGGTAATCTAAAACCAGAAAGAAATCCAGCATTTTTCTGCAATTAGAGGAAATGTAAGGTTAACTGTAATCTCTTTATAAAAACTAATTTGGTGTCACATTTTTACTTTTCATGAATACAGATTTTTTTTTTGGTTGTTGTGGTACTATCCCATATGATCTGTAAGCCACAAGCAATTACCTGAACAAAAGCTGACATAGGGACGAATTCCTTGAGATCATTGATATTTTATTGTTTTAAGGCGCTGTTTTCAAGTAAATAACTACATGAGTTGTTTCCCTTATCAATAGCATTTATTTTCCTTATCTGGGTTATAAGGTTCTTGGCTTTTGAATTATCTGTCATCCTTGCAAGAAACCAGTCTCTCCCTAAACTTGCATATGCTAAATTGTGGTTTTGTTTCTTTCACTTTATATTGCAGAAATTATACTTAATCTTATTAAATACATTCTTTTCCCATCTGCTTTGAAGATCAGTGCTATTTTAAGGCTCAAGGCTTATCCTTCCCCTTCCACAAGCCATCACATCTAAATCTTTGCATAAGTGCTGCCATCAACATCATTATTAAATTATACTGAATGCTAGCATAGATTCTGGAATCATCCGGGCAGTGCTAAAGAAGACTTGAAAACTAGTTTTCTTCAGTTTCTTCTGGCATTTCCCATGTCCTTATCACATAGGTAAATGACAAAATACCATTTAAAAAGGCTATACAGCTGTACTGTAGGTGACCTAAGAATTCTATAAAGTCTTTATTAGTGTCAAGACTAAATGAGAATTCATTTGAAGGTCACAAGTTGGAGTTGTTTTATTACATTTTCATGAGTTCAAATCCTAAGAGGAGCATGTTTTATAGGCAGAGAGTAAGTTTGTTTTATAATTTGTCAGGGAAATAAAATCTATGGCTTGAGCAAGTTCTTGGGCAGTACATCTCCAAAGGTGACTCACCTTAAATTGCCTCGGTTGAGACTTCTGCTTTTAAGAATAATTTCACAGTGACCCAGACACATAAGGAGGGCCCCTAGACCCAGCCAATCCTACAGTCAGTCATTAGATCTTTACTAATAATGAAGGACAGACCTCCTAAGAGATGCAGAAAAGGTCTTCCCCAAAGTATGTCACATGTGGGTTATTTCAAGCTGAGATATATGGAGGCTGTTTAGGTGCATAAGAAACTTTCATAAATGGCCAACAGGCACATGAAAAAAAAATGCTCAACATCACTAGCAATCAGGGAAATGCAAATTGAAACCACAATGAGATACTACCTTCCACCAGTAAGAATGGCACACATCAAAGAAACAGGCAACAACAAGTGCTGGTGTGGATGCGGAGAGATAGAAACACTCTTACACTGCTGTGGGACTGTAAACTGGTCCAGCCACTATGGAACGCTATGTGGAGGACCCTCAGACTAATGAAAATGGAACTACAGTTTGACCCAGCAGTCGCTCTTCTGGGAATCTTCCCAAAGGAGACCTCAGTACTTATACAAAGGGACACCGTGCTTGGATGTTTACTGCAGTACTATTTATAATTGCAAGGACATGGAAACAGAACAAATATCCCAAGATGAATGAATGGATGAAAATGATGTGGTCTATATACAAAAAGGAATATTACTCATCAGTTAAAAATGACAAATTTGATAAATTTGAGATAACATGGATGGACCTAGAAGAAAACATTTTAGTAGAAACAAGTCAGAAAGAAAAAAAAAAGAAATCAAATGGTTTCACTAATATATGGGATATAGGAAAAACAAGCAAAAGTCCAGGAGGAAAAGTCCAAACAAGCTAAGAACCAAATTAGAGTACACAATTGGGGCAGGTGGGGTGTGAGGGAGCGGTCGGGGAGAGGAGGTGATGGGTGAACCCTGGGGAAAACAAAGATGTGAAATATATATAAATTATTTAAAAAAAAGAAAATTTCAACAATTTCTTACCTCCCTAGAAAAATGAAAATTGGGGAATCATTTTGACCCAGAATCAAAATTGGTCACCAGAAATGAACTTTCTATCAGAGAAACCTGTGTTTATGGCGAACAAATATCTAATTACAGAACATTTGGTCTTCATCATATAAATTGCTTTCATATGTGGCTCCTTCCTCATTTTCCCAAGTTCCGAGTCCCCATCTCGTTCTTTAGCTCTGCATGTTTACCTCTGTGTTGCTTCATTGTCTTTGGAAGTCACGCTGTCTGCTGTTAACATCACTACCAGCCTAAGAAGAACCCAGTGGGGGCGGGGAAAGTTTCCTCTCCTCTCTCACAATAACAATTATTTAATTTTTGTCTATATCTATAAGGCCGAATGTGTATACACACCACAAGTGCAAATCCTGAAGAAAGAGTCACAATCTTCTGAAGTGTTTTTAAGCAGGTAACATTCACAAGTGAAGCAAAGCAAATCAGTTCACCCACTGTTTAGATGAACCCCTTGAGCTACTGCTGCCGTGGTGGTTTCCTGGCATGATGGAAGCATTACAGTCATTTCTTGTTTGCTTCGTTTGGGCCAGACACAGGGCTCAGTGTTCAATAAAATATTGCAACACTCAGTATGAACAAAATGTTTGTAGATCTAAACCCAGTTATTTTGCTAAATAAGCCTTTAGTTTTCAAGCCTGTTTAGTTTTGGCTTCAAAGCTTTAATTAAGATTATCTCTGTGAGAAGAATGTCATGAAAAGGGTGGTGGATAAGTCACCTTTTCATGGATTTAAACTAGTGGAGTCTGAGAACTGGATTAGGAAAGCGTTCATTTTGTTCATCAAATGAACAAAATGAAGATCAACCCTGTATTAAGATTCATTTCAAAGACATGTCTAACGCACTTGACTTCACAGACTGTATTGTGCAGCTGAGTCTTAAGTAGGAAGATGTTCCTGTGACAAGAGCCCTTATCACTTTGCCCCCCCCCCCCATCCACCCACATCTACTTACTGACAGTCACTGCCAGTGGAGGGGATAGAGTCATCTCTCAACATGTCCTCACTTATTATTTCAAAAAATATTCATATCAACGTGTTTGATACAAGCTATTAAGCTCAAGAATAAACATCTTTGAATAGCCAGAGGGAAAAAAATCCATGTCCTCAAAGCATTTAGTGGGAGGATATTCAGAGTAAGCCCAACAAACATGTGCAGTGCTTAATAACTGAAAATAAATGGTACAAAAGAAATCATCAGAAAGGAAGAGACTCGATCTTATCCAAAGGAAAAGTCAAAGTTGTATCTGTCTCCATGACAAGTGGTAGCTTTACAGCTCAAAGCTACATGCCCCTGGGATTCAGGCTCTTCCGTCCCACAGATGCTGGAAGCTGGGACACTGATGCCAGCATGATGATAAGGCAGAGAAAGGCTCCTCATAGGTCCTGGGTAGTCACAGTGGCAATAGGGCTTGTCGAAAAGTTCACTTCTTAAAGAGGCAGATTGAGTCCTCTTCTGCAGTTTGACCTTCTAGAGTTCGCAGAAGGTCCTTTGGGTGACCTGGCAGTGAGAGACCTGGATCTGAAAGAGGCTGTCTGAGGTTTGATCCATTTAATCTCAGGCAGCGTTGCCCCAGGTAGCCTCACCGACCTGCAGGGAGACTTTGACTGGCTGACATGGGGAGCATTGGAGGACGTGGAGGCCAAGCATCACCATTCAGTTCACAACTGAGCACAGTCAGCATTGGAGCAAAACAGAGCCAGAGAAGAGAGGATGACACAAGGGGAGAGCTTGGCATGTTGGCAGACAAAGGGACAGAGCCCTGATGACAGCTCAGAAGAGCCAACGGGGACACTGCAATATTTCTGCAGATGCTTAGACCACAAGTTGGAAAGCACGTCTGGTGCATTCAAGGACACTGATTACTGCTCTGCGAGATGCTTTTGTGATAATTCCTAAATGATTACGTTTCCTAGATGCTTCCATGATCTTCTAATGCCAACATCCTAGGAATGAAGTTAATCAAGTTGACCTCCTTCAGGCATTCTGTTCTACCGCCTCCCCGATTCACCTACCACTAATTTCTCTATGATCTTGGGTTTTGCTTGTGTTTACATTACATGTGGAAGTGAGATCATCTAGTTCTTCTCTTTCTCTGATTTATTTCATTTAGCATAATGTCTCAAGGTTGTATCTGTGTCACAAATGGCACAATTTTATTTTTTAATAGATGTTAGAGCTAGAGATAGAGATAGGGAAAAGTAGAGGTAGAGATAGAGATAGATAGAGAAAGGGGTACTCTCATAACTTTTTATCCATCCCTCTACCAGTGGGACTTAGATTGTTTCCAAATATTGGTGGTTGTGAATAATGCTTCAGTGAACATGGCCAATGGACTGTCTCTTCTCAAATTGCTGTCTTAATTTCTTTCAGATAAATTTCTTCCTCTTTTTTTAACTCTCTAATCCCTGAACTGGAATTCTGTGGATATTAGAAGGATTCATTGCATTTGTTGGTATGGGAATGTTTTAACTGTCCATCAAAGAATCTTCATGTAGGAAAGCTTCTTGGATGACTTGAAGGGAATGTATGTGCAGAGATGAGCTCCCAGCCATATACATCAGCTTTCATGATCACCCATGATTCCTGAGGACGCCTAGCCCCTAACTGGAGGGACAGTCCTCTAGAAGTAAAACCTGCTCCCACTCACTTGAAGGTTGAATTGTTGTAAGGTCTCCTCGCCAAGCTGAGGAAGTTGGGGCTCTGCCAGCATCTAGATCATGGCTCCTGCCAAATGATCCCGGCATCTGGTCTGAGCATATTCAGGCAGCTCCAAATCTATGCAGGAGCTTCATGTTTATGGTCTTTATAGCCTCGCTTTCCTGGAGCAGTACATATAAGACAGTTGTGGCCTTTAGCGATGCAGCAAGTAGCACTGTTTCTGTAATCTGCTCAATGTACGAGAACTCAGGGGAAGGCTTGCTGAAGTTTAGTGTAAGATATCAAAAATGATGGCTGCTTTCTCCTCTCCTACTGAATGGCCATCTACACCACTCACTGATGACATGTTTCACATCCCACGCTGTACCAAATTAAAAGAGCAGCAGTACAAGCAGCCCTTCCACTACCTCTCTTGCTGCTTGCATCTGTCATTCTTTGTGAAAGAGGAATTGGAGATATCTATTATAAATTTATGAGGAATTGGAGACATCATTTTATTATATTCATTTACTTAGAAGTGGAATGAAAAACTCATTGGTACCTGACATTGAGAAATTATTGTTATTATTATTATTATTATTATTATTATTATACAGTCAACCCAGTAGACTCATGGTCATATGCAACTTTCCACTTTGGATGAAAGGGTGGGTGGTCAGATACTCTTGCCATCATCCCCAGGCCCAGAATTGATATCTGCCTGGAGGCAGATGAATTACATCAAGGCAGAAAAAAGAGAAAGTGATACACTGAAAGGAGGTGGTTGGCATCCAGGTGATTGTTTTCCCTCTTGTCTTAGGCAGTTGACCTTGGACTCTGCAAATTTTGACTGTTGCCTCTGTTGCAGGATAATAAAACTTTTCCTTATAAAAACATGAAAAGTCAAAAAGGAGGATGTTGTTATCAGTCCGCATAAGGGTAGGGGTTGGTTGGAGACCACCCTTTCCTCTGGAAGGACTGACTGCAGGTGGTAACTAGACCCTTAGCCTGAGGCTGCAGCATGATTCACCTTCTCCACATGCTTCCAGGGCAAACTGGGCTAGGCAGTTGACTCTGCATTTGATAGTAATTTTCAGCAACTTCTTCATTCCTAATGAAAGACCATTAGGTAATGCAGATTTACCCTACACATATAGCCACTGGCTTAACTGCAAACAGCAAGACTGTAAGAAAGGCTCGAAAGACCTAAACAGACTCTACTTTAAAAGCATTTTCCCCGAATGAATTAGAAAATAAATCCTGGCCTGTATTACTCCACTGCCTCCTTCATTTTGCTTTTTTTTTTTTTTTAATAATAATAATAGGAATGATCCACCTTGTCAAATTTTAATTCCTTTGAGTTCATTTTTAATATTTAGGAGTATTTATGTTAAAAATGTATTTTACTTTAAAACTTTTTGCATGAATGAGGAAAGCTATATATTTCTTCACAGCCAGTCATTTATTATTCATGAAATCAGAACACAAATAGACTGTCAGAATATAGCCAAAGGGCTGAATTTAGACTAAGAGGCTTGCTGTTACCATGTAAAGTACTATAAAAAATTGAAATCATAATAACGGGGGTAGATATATAGCTCTTCCCAAGGAAATGTCCCCCAAGTTTCACAAAGCATTAATCATTGTATTCATTTCTATTTTCAAAGCTTCAGGCATTATTTTGGATTTCTTTGTTCTCAGTTGAATGGTCAAATTGTATTCTGACTGCACGTATTGCTTTGTGCATTACAAATCTTTATTGAATTCCCATGAAATGCTTCTGGTGTTGCTGAACACATTTTGCGTTATTTGGAAAAATATAAATTTATAGACCTTTTCTTAAGATATTATCTTAAGGCTATAAAAATTAGATGCCCCCAAGTAACTTTCAGCATTTAGAAATGTAAGTAACCATGGCTCAGCTTGGCAACCTGAAGGCATTAGCTCAAATTGTTAAAACATTGACATTCAGGATGTTGTGTTCATTGTTGAACTCAATTTTATTTGTCAGGAAATTGCTCCTGTTCTTATAAGGAATCTCTAGTTAAGTTTATTTAAAAAAAAAAAAAAAGAGCCTTGATATTTACATTTAAGCAAATATCCTATATCCTTTCTGGTTGAAGCCCCAGCCAAGGAGATCCACACACAACAAAGATAGTGAGAAACCTGCTTTCTGACTTTGTCTTTGGGTGAGCTAGTTTCATCATGAGGGCATTAGAAAAAAAATATAAGCATTATTGCATAAAGCTAGTATCTCCTGTGAACTCCTTAGAGAATTGACAGTCAACAAAATCTTGGCAGTAATCTGCAAGTAGGTTTTGAGACATTGACAGATAATCTATGACAGGTTGAGCCCAGGAGATCTCCAGCGGATAACATGGAAATTGACCGCCTGTAGCTTCAAACACCCAATGTCATCATCTGTCACTGTTCAACCCTTTTTGGCCACTTGGATCTGGGTGCTCCATGATGTGCACAGACTGATCCCTCTAACCCTACTGCCTACAGGCCAGATGGTCTCATCATTCCCAAACCATCTCACTCTCCTGTGTGGACGCACATCGGATATTTAGAATACTCCACGGAGTAGTCTTCATGGTATTAAATGTTTGATACTCTATGTGCAGAAAAGAATATTTGTCCATAAAGCCCTTTGGCTTGAGAGTCACGCTGACCAATGTAAAGGTGTCCATCAGTGTAGACTAATGGTCCAAAACCAAAAACCGTACCTTTCTCCTGAAAATATGCTTGTCTATGTAGCATGTAAGTCTAATCTTTTATATCACAACTCACTAGAAGTTACTCAACTTGAAAACCGTTATGTGGACTGCATGACTAAGCTTTGTTTCATTAATATCTCAGCATCCTGACATGAGAATGCTTTCTAAACTACATGATTATTGAATAAATGCCACTGTCTACAACCCTAAATATTTATCCTTGATGCCAAAGGAATCTTTACCGTTATTTAGTAATTTAATAAAATGTATTTGCTTTTCCCTTGGTGACACTGCAGTAAAATATACTCAGAATACACTTTGTCATTAAAATAACATTTTTTTTACATTTATTCTAGGAGAACATATTGTCCCAGATGGTAGAAACTTTGATGATGAGAAATTGAATGTTAATGTATAGGGTAATCAACACTAATCAACACTTAGGCTTCTTCCTGTGTGGGCTTAGGGAATACTTCATGCATTTTATAGTCTTTTAAAAAATGTATCTCTCTTCTCATGTTCTGAATTTTCTATTGAAGACTTATAAAAGCGATTATCTAAAATTTCCAAGATTCTTATGTTCAACCTTTTCCTTTAGAACATTATTAACCTACTCTGCTAAAGTCAAGGATTAGAGTACACTGTTCTTATTTAGAGCATTTAATCTAAATAGCATACACAGATTGGCCCTAGCAACACACCCCCACCTAGGCATGCATTTTAAATTAAAGTCACCTAACAACTAAAATGTTTTGAAAGTATGGTTTCCTTTGACGTTTCTCCACATTAGATGTGTACAATTTCAACAGCCATGTTTTAGCTTTTCTTAAACATTTGTCGATAAATGTATAACTACATATATCCTACAAATTCCCGCACCATAAGAATGTATGTAGCATCATTTGAAGCAAGGCAGACCAAATCTTAGAATCCCCTTAAATCAAGAAACAATTGAAAAAAATTGCTTTATTTCTTGTAAGATGTAACTTACCATAGAAATTGTTCTGACGAAATACCATCATCTGTTGACACTAGATAGTCCCCAATTTGGATGTTCTGGGATCATCATAGTTAACATTAATTTCATAGTAACATTAATTTCAACCTTCTCTGTTCTTCTTTTAAGAGCAGTTACTCAACTTTAAGTCAGAGATACTATATACATGGTCAATGTCAGAGATACTGTATACATGGTCAATGTCAGAGATACTGTATACATGGTCAATGTGTGGACTTTGGAAAAAGTCTATGAATTGCCTTTTTCTTCTGGCTACAGAAACAGCAGAATGACCATGTGGCTGAGGGCATGCGGGAAAGAAAGAACATTTGGATGTGGGATGAGGCTTCTATTTGTAGGTCTGGCATCCACATGAACTAAACTTTTGTGTATAGAATGAGAAAAAGGTTACAACTCACTTTTCAATATGAATATGTAGCTGTTCCGACCCTGTGGTAAGTAGGTTTTGCTGTCAACTTCCATTAGCACTTTACAGATAACCCATCAATCATCGTGGGGGCCCACTCTGGACTCTCTGTTTCGTCTTTGAGTTATTTGTCTACACTGAGATCACGCTACTGTCTTAATACTTTGGAGTTTTGCTTATATTGAGTCTTGGCATTGTTTAATGTAATCCCGCCAGCATTTTTTTTTTTTTTTTCAAATTGACTTTGGTTTTTCTTGGTCTTATCTAAACCCCATGTTTGAAGACACAAGCGCTCTTGACTCCACTTGCCATGAAGCTTTTCCAGGACTAAACAGCAAAAAATCATCTCACTTTTCCACAGAAACACCTTTACCCACTTGCTTCTGAAAACAGAGCTAAGAAAAAGAATCACACTGAGCAACTCTAACTTCAGTCAGACCCTTTCCATTATTTTGCATTCCTTTGATTAATTGTGTACCCTACACACTCCCATATCAAGTGCTCTAAAGCTAAACTATTCTTATTCTTAATGCTTAAACCAACTATTCAATTCTTGGATTACTTCACCCAATACATTGCTAGTTACACTAAATGGCTGTCATTTCATTGTTATTCAGTATTTTTTTTTCCTTCTCAGCATTTCCCACCTAAGAAGACTCCTTCCACATTTGTGCTTAATTCCCTTCCTTCATTAGTCCCTTCTTTATGTGTTTTCAATATTATGTGGTTCCCTTCAGTCTCTGGTGACTCAGATACACCTGTCTCTTGTAGGTGTTTATGCTGCAGCAGTAGGTGGATGCTAACAGTCCCTGTCCTGCTCGGTGTGTATGAGCTGCAGGGTAAATAAACTGGTCAGGCTTTTTTCTCCATTAGACTGCATAATCAGCACCTGGGGTATTGTTCAGTCCAGTGGTTGTGCGCATGTGTGAGCATCTGTGTAACTGCTAGAACCAATAAAGAACCTACACAGATGGTGAGCCTGATGCTTACAGTTGGCGATTAGGATTGATTACATGGCATGATCCATAACCAAGGCCGTGTGACTCCACCCTCACCCTTGTACAGTGGAATCACTTTATACAAGAGTCTCAGAATTCACCCCATGTTTGAGTACCCCCTGGAAGCTATGCTTTAGAAAAACTATACTTGTAGTCCTGTTGGGAGAGCCTACCCTCCTTGCTTCTAACACACTCTCTAGACCCTGGAATCTTTACCTAGAGTCCTCAGAAAAAGAACCCCAAAACATTCCCCCTTTCCTGGATCTCTGGGTTCTCCTGATCTAGCAATTACTGTTGCCATTCACTTTGCTCTTTCATAGACTCCACTAACAACCCCCTGGTCATCAATAATTAATAGAGTGTTTCTGTAGAAAAGAGGTCATGTAACATGATTGGAAATGAATTTTCATGGTCATATGAGTTTGGGAAATACGATGTAGTATGCCTCTACTTTTGAAGATTCATCAGGCACATTTACATATTAAAGACTTTAAAAAGAGTAAAAAAGTAATAAAAAGACACTTTTATTCTCATTCAGTTCAGCAATTAGCAAACTTATGGGCCTACATTACTGCATTTATCTTTGTTTTAACAATGTGTTCCCCCTCAAATATTTCATAACTCTCTGATCATAATAACTTTGAAGTCTCCATGTGGTAGATTTGTGTTCACGGAATTTTAAATTCAAATGGACCTTAGAGAATATCTAATCTAGTGATTCAAAAAGACCATTCTACTTTTAACTTCTCCCAATGTACACACATTTTGAAAGAAGTATTTTATTGATTACTTGGTATATGGTAATTATTTCTCCTTTTTTATTCAGCAAACGACTATCTAGCCAGCAGCCTGTCAAAGCCTTTGATTAATGCCAGTTGTGTATTTATTTTTGGTGGCTTACTTTCAACAAAATGTGAAGGATCTTGAAGGTTTAGTTGGCAAACTTCAATGTTTTTAGAAAAAAACACACAATAACATTGTATTTCTTGATCTCCTCTGAATAGAAAACCATGTTTGGCCCATTCTCAGTCATTTACTGAGAACATGCTTCGGGTGCAGAAGGTCAAATACACAATCAAATATCCACAACTAGTTGGTAGAACAAGAACAGACTTCCTAATTCCTTGATCAATGTTTTTTCTATTCACTGTCTTCGATATTTCTGTAGAGCAGATATTGACAAGCATTTTCTGTCACAATCAGTTAATAACTGTGTTAGCATCCGTGGATCCTGCAGTCCTCTGGATGTCTTCAGAGTTGCCTTTGGAGTTGGAAGGTGCACATAGACAGCAGATGAACATATTTTCTGGCTCCAATTATTATTATTTTTTTTTACAAAAATCTTTAGCCTATTGGATTTGACCCTGCTTAGCGAAGCCACTCACATCTCTGCCTTCTTGTAAGAATAAGCTGGTCTGTGGCAGAAACTACAAGCTGCCATTTCTCTTTTCTGACTCTTATTTTGATTTAATATGAGATCCAGGTCTGTAAGCTATATTATTTTCAAACTACCCCCTCCCCCACCTCCTCTAGGACAGGCTTGGTAAATATTGATCTAGGGTATGTTCCTTATTACTTTGTAAAATTAGAAAACCACAAATTTTATTTCCAGTTTTAACTGATTAATAACTTTGTGACTTGTATCCTGTTAAGGTTGGGTGAAAATAACCTTATTATTTGGCTTCAGTTTCATTTAACAGATTAATTTGATTCAGATCATTGATTTGTGGTCCTGGTTTGTATATGAAATCTTAAATGATTTATTCCCACTTCTTTTGTGGTTGTTCAATCAGAAAAGCTAATAGAAGGATTCAGAATCATCCTCTAAAGATCTTATGCCTAACAATTGTGTGTGTGTGTGTGTGTGTGTGTGTGTGTTGCATGGCTAGGTTAAAACAGGATTTCATAAAGCAACTAAAAGTAATCAACATTAACATGATACTGCAAGATCAACAAGGTACATTATTCCTCTTGATATTTACATGCTGGGATGTAAGTCATTTGTCTTCATTTTGTAGTTGAAGAAACTGAGGCTCAAATCACACATGTTATAAATGGAATTACCATATAAACTTGAGACTTAAAATTTTTAATTTCTGTGTCCTTTCTCCTATAGTCAAGGAGCTAGGAACAGAAAAAATAACATTCTGACAGAAGCTAGAAAAAAAAATGTGTAACAATCCCAACCTCATCGCCAATTGTACCACATCTATCCTCATCTCCAGCAATGGGGGCCAGCATCAGACTCATCAATCTGAGAAGGTTCTTTATTGGTTCTAGCAGTTACACAGACATAGCAGGCAGGATAGGGCCAGGGTTGGGGTTGGGAGGTAGGAGAGCTCCCCAGAAATCTTTATGCATTTTCTCTGTGCTCTCTGAGGTGTTCTCTCATTCTCTCTTGCTCTCTGCACCCCTTCATCCCCTCTCTCCTAGGCCCAGGTGTCCACACTTATACATGTCTACTGCCACTGAACCACACAATTGTGGGGAAGAAAGACAAAATAGCCCAGGTGCTGGTAACAGGCTAATGGAGGAAAAAATCCTGACTAACTCACTCTTCATCCTATAACAAGAAACCAGAAAACCTTTTATCACAGTGTCTGTTTCTCACATAGTGTGAATGGAAAGAAACAGAGAGTCTTAAACCAGATCTCTGCTCTCCTGGAGAAATCAAAGACAGAGTTTGCAAAAATATCTTTAAAAGTCTTCTGGTCTTCTTCTTGTCTTACAGCAAATGCTTGACAGGATGAAGTCTCCCTTCTTCAGCAGAAGAAGTCAAAGCCAGGACCTCATAGTAGATGGAGATGTAGGAGGAGTCTGGGAGGAGTTAGGGAGGAGAATATGACTGGCACTCAGCAGAAGGGGCTCCTCCCCTGGCTCCACTGAAAGCCTCTCCTGCTCTTTTTCTCTCTTCTGACTGTCTGGTCACACCTCTCCTCTAAGTCCTTGTGCATCCAGTCCTATGACACCCTCCTTGAAAGGTGCTGTTGCATCATAACCAGATGACTTACTGTGTCTGCCCTGCAGGTTAGGGCCTAATCAAAAGCACAGGCCACAGAGACAGTGAAAGAAAGCAGAGGGTGGTGGTGGGGGGCGGGGGAGAGGGCGATCAGCAGGGTGCTAGAGACCAGTATTATTCTTCTCTGGCTGAGAAACATCTAAGTAAGTGTCCTCATTTCTTACTACTTCCTTTCATGTCCCTAAAATAAACAGAAGCAGAGCTATCTCCCCAAATTCCTGTTTTCTTCAAAGCCCACAGTCACCTCTTGCCCTGGTTAACTGAAGGTGCAACTCAAATACCTGTTTCCCAGGTAACTATGAGCACCTTCAGCAAAAGGTCCTTTTCTTAGTCACCGTTTTTCCTCTTCACCCTGACTTCCTGATCTTGGCTGTATTTGTTGCTCCACAAATGCCAGGTTCACCTGCAGCTTAGTTCTAATAAACAAACAGACAAGAGCCTTTGATGTCTCTGTGCCATCCAATAAGCTCTGAATGGTTTGGCTGGCCTCGGGGCATTGGTTTGTCACACTGCGTGCACTGGCTGGCCTTGGCTAGGGCACTCCTCTACTTGCCAACTGCCGGAGAAAATGAGTAGATGCTGTTCACACACAGGCCCACACTATCACCTTGGCTGGTATTCCACTCTTCACCTTGTTGTTTCTAGATCCCCAAGCCACCTGTGCTGAGTGACATGAGCAACAGCCACTGGCGTCTAACTGTGGTACAGAGAGAAGTAGGGTCAGAGTGGGAATTCCAGTTTCTCAGAAGCTTGAACTTGATTCACAAATGGACAGACCTTTACCTCATATGATGGCTAACAAGACCCTAAAGACTGTTCCCTCATTCTAAGAACACAGAAAGGCCTTAAAGACAAAATAAGTAGGAGGCAGCATGAAGGCTGTTTCACATGAAAATTCCACTTATTCATTAACTAGACTGATGATGAAAAAATATGAAAATATTTAATGGAGGCAATTAATTGTTTCCTTTTATATTTGAACAATAACAATAACACCGCATTTAGTTCTCAAACCTTAGTTGATTAATGGTATTGAAAGAATTAGATAAAAATTTAGACTCTACAGCACCCCCTCCACCCTGAGTTTTGAATTTATCATGCCAGGGTAACAAGCTTAGGAATTTGCAGCCAAAGCATCAGCTACTTGAACCATGACAATCATTCAAGTTTCTGACTTGAATGACTTGACTCCTAATATAATTGTTATTTAACTGATGAGCGTATTTGGGACCATACTAGTGATGGCCGAGGAATCTACAAACAGTGCTTCCCAGATATATAAAACTCAGTCCACTCATGAGGATGTTCAGCTTATGCCTTAAAGGTAACAGTGCTCACTGGCATTGGATCCTGCACCCCCAAACAACCTCCTGGCCCATGGACTTTGTGGGAGCTACAACATGGAAAATACCAGAAGCATCATTCAGAACTATCTTAAGATGCCAGACTGCACATCTTTCCTTCCTCTCACCAATCACCACTCAAACTGTTGAGAGCAGAGATGCTCTCAATAAAAATGCTCCCCATTTTTATTTATTCAGGGACTTTTAATCATCTGTGGATTTTTTTTTGAAGTTAAAAACTTACAGAGAAATTGAAGGAATAGAAATCTGAAGAGATCACTTATGCTGAAGCTCAATGGTTAATAATTGGCAATAATCATTTGTTTTTTCCTCTCCCTGTCTGATCAAGTCTCTGTACTTAACTGAATTTTGGAAAATACGTAGTAGGCAAGATACCAGCCCTGTATATTTCAGCCACTTAACTAAAGATGCTGCTTCTATATAAAAACAATTATTTTCATAGCCAAGGTAATACAAATATTTCAGTCTGCATCACATGCTCCCAACTCCCCAAGCTCACCAGAGCTATTTTCTATTTTTTCCCCAAATTTCAGTCAAAGATCTCTCATTGTATTTCAGTGATTGTTACCACTAGGTTCCTTTAATTTACTTTAGTGGACGGCAAAATTTCTTTCCCACTCGGTTGGGTTTCTTTTTGTTTAACGTCTTGTCTCTTTTTGCAGTACAGAGGCTTTTTAGTTTGACATAATCCCAGCTGTTTATGTTTTCCTTCATTTTTTTTTTTTTTTTTGCCAGCTGTAGATGTGTCCAGAAATGGAGGGTTTTGCCCAAGTTTTTCTCTATGTATTTTATGGTTTCAGGTCTTACATCCAGGTCTTTTATCCATTTTGATTTGGTTTTTGTACATGGTGTGAGGGAGGTATCTTGGTTAATTTTTTGCATATCTTGGTCCAGTTTTCAAGGTTTCATTAATAAAGGTCCACAAGAAACTCAAAGAACTCAGCAAAAACTAAACAAAAAGCCCATTCAAATATTGAGAAGACCTAACAAGACACTTTTCCAAAAAGGAAGCACAAATAGCCAACAAACACATGAAAAAATGCTCAACATCACTAACCATCAGGGAAATGCAAATCAAAACCACGATGAGATACACCAGCAAGAATGGCCCACAGAACAGGCAACAACAAGTGCTGGCGAGGATGCAGAGAGAAAGGAACACTCTTACACTGCTGGTGGGAATGTAAACTGGTCCAGCCACTATGGAAAGCTGTGTGGAGGACCCTCAAGCTAATGAAAATGGAACTACCATTTGACCCAGCAATCACACTTCTGGGAATCTACACAAAGGAGACCTCAATGTGGGTACAAAGGGACAGCTGTGCTTGGATGTTTACTGCAGCACAGTTTATAATTGCAAAGACATGGAAGCAACCCAAATGTCCCAAGACAGAGGATTGGATGAAAAAAATGTGCTAAGTATACACAATGGAATATTACACATCAATTAAAAATGCCAAATTTGATGAATTTGACATAACACGGATGGATGGACCAAGAAGAAAACATATTAGCAGACATATGTCAGAAAGAAAAAGACAGGAACCAGATGGTTTCACTAATATATGTGACACAGGAAAAACAAACAAAAAACCAGGAGGAAAAGTCAAAACAAGCTAACAACCAAGCTAAAGTATGCCATTGGGGTGCGGGGTGATGTGTGGGAGCAATCAGGGAAGAGAGGTGGTAGGTGAACCCAAGGGAATACAAAGGTGTGAAATATAGATATGTATAATAAATTATTGAATGAAACAACAGATTAATTGTCTTTGAAGCAATGTTGTCTCCTTCCCTCTCTCCCTCCATCCCTCTTTTCCTCTCTCTCTCTTTCCTACCATCTTCCAAGATAGTGACATTTTGGAGCTTACATGTTAAAGTATCTCATAACCTAGATTTGTCATATTTTTCTTCAGTGTTCTTCTTTTGTTCCAGGAATAGCCACCTAAATAACTTTCCATAGTTTCCCATCCAATGCCTCTTTGCCCCTTGTGGGTTCTCATGGCTTTAGTACTTGGAGCGGGTAGATTTGGTCAGTTTCCTAATTGTAAATTTAACTGTGACTTCCCTTTGTGATTCCTGTTCTTTCCGTCACAGACATCAGCCCGTAGGATTTAGTATTGAGATGGTCACACACAAATCAAATATCAAAGCATTACTTCTATTTGTAACGCGGCCTTAGTAAATAAAGAACTTCTTGTTCCTCCTGTTTTCTGATTTTCATGTCAGTGTGGACTCACCAATTTTCTCTCTATTCATTGTTATCAACCATTACTGCAGATTCTTCTTTTCTTTCTCTCTTATTTTTGGGATCTGTTGTCTTATTTTTGACTAAACACATATACTGTCTCAGTGATCCCATAACTCTTAGAAATTCAAACAACTATCTGTGTCTCCAGTCAGTTTGCCTGCCCTGCAAGGGAGGTGTGACATGTCAGGGGCATCCATTCCTCATTTGCAGAAGGTTGTCACTCTGAAGACCAAGAGGCCCTACCTGAGCCAGGACAAACCAGGTACTTCCAGGAAGGAAGACTGAGCCAGGGACTTAAGGTGGGGCCTGAGTGGACACTGGTGTGTTCTGGGGGCTTTCACCAAGGCTGGGGTCTGGTGGGAGCAGGTAGATTCACCTGATATCTAATGTTAATAGTTCAAAGTTAATCATGACTGGATTTTAGCTTTACAGTAGAGAGACTCTAGAACAACAAACAGAACTAATATTTCTAAAAACTTTATTCACTCCTTCAACCACTGTTCATAGAGCAACTTCCATGTATATTGTATATAGTTAAAACATTCCCTAGGTAGGGAAGCATGTGTGTGTGCATGTGTATTCTCCACACTTTCATCACCCATGTTGATGTGTGTGTGCATGTACAATGGAAAACAAAATACTAAACTATTCCAACACTACAAGAATTTCTCCAATTACCCTTTTGTGATCACTCTCATCTCCATTCCACCCTTGGCCTCTGTTCTCTATTTATAACATGTGCCCTTTCAAATCTCATTCTCTATGGGACCTTCCTAATTCCCCTTCATAATTCCCTTGACTGTATCTTTGCCCCTCCATAATTCCCTTGGCTGTATATCTTTCACATACACACAACTGGTGAACCACTCCTTAGGGCATGTATACAGAGTCTGTTCCTTTTTGTCAAGTATTCCTTCCATGGTGTGGCTTTATCAGCATATATGTGATCATCCATTCCTTGAGTGATATAAGGCTGCTTTCTAGTGTGGGAATTTTACAAAGAAAACTGTGCTAGGTATCCATTTACAGGTGTTTGTGTAGACTTGATTTTCATGTATTTAAGTAAATGCTCAAGATGTCAATTGCTAGTTCACATTGTAGATGCATCTTTAGTACTATAAGAAAGAGCTTCAGTATATTTTTGTTTTCTTTCCTTTTTTAATAATTTTCCTTTTTAAGTTTATAACTCTATATATGCATATGTGTGTGTGTGTGTATATATATATATGTGTATATTACATCATTGTCTACACCAAGGTTCTCTCACCACCTTAACACCTGTGAACCATCTTAATCTCTTGTGCCCATCCCTCCCCCCTCTCTCTTGTTCTGTGCTTCAGTTCATTGACAGTTTTAAATAATTCTTGTTCATTTGTTTTTTGTCCTCTAAGTGAGACCATCCCATATTTCTCTTTTTTTTTTCTGACTTATTTCCACTAACATGATTCCCTCTAGCTCCATCCATGTTGCTGCAAATAACGTAAGTTTGTCTTTTTTGGTTGAAGAATAATATTCCATTGTGTACATAGACCACAATTTTCTGATCCATTCATCTGTTTTGGGGAAATTGGGTTGGCTCCATATCTGTTGTAAATAGCGCTGCAATAAATATCTGAGTACAGGTGTCCTTTTGAATCTGTGTTTTTGTATACTTTAATACATTCCCAGAAGTGGGATTGCTGGATTTAATGGTAGTTACATTTTCATTAGTTTAAGGGTCCTCCACACACCTGTCCATAGTGACTGGATCAACCAGTTTGCATTCTCACCAGCAGTGTAAAAGTGTTCCTTTCTCTCTTCATCCACCCTAGCATTTGTTGTTGCCCATTTTTTTTTTCATATGAGCCATTCTTACTGGTGTGAGATGGCATCTCATTGTGGTTTTGATTTGCATCGGATTGATTACTAGTGATGTTGAGCATTTTTTCATCTGCCTATTGGCCATTTGTATTTCTTCTTTCAAGAAGTATCTTTTTAGCTTGTCACCCCATGTTTTGACTGTGCTTTTTGCTTTGTTTTTATAAAGTTGTGTGAGTTTCTTGTGGATCTTTGTTATCACTTGTATGGAGGGCAAAATTTTTTTCCCAATCGATTAGGTTTCTTTTTGTTTTGGTTATTGTCTCTTTTGCTGTACAGAAGTTTTGAGTTTGATGTAATCCTAGGTGTTTATATTTTCTTTCAAGTTTTTTAGCATTTGTAGATATGTCCTGAAAAAAGGTTTCTGAAGTGTATGCCTTGGAATGTTTTGCCAATATTTTCTTCTATATATTTTATGGTTTCAGGTCTTATATCAAAGTTTTTTTTTATCCATTTTGAGTTGATTTTTATTCATGGTGTGAGGGAGTAGTCTAGATTAATTCTTTTGCTTGAGGAAGTCCAGTTTCCCAAGAACTTCAGTGTCTTATACCAAGCGGATGCTTGGTATAAGGTTTCTGAAGTGTATGCCTTGGAATGTTTTGCCAATATTTTCTTCTATATATTTTATGGTTTCAGGTCTTATATCAAAGTTTTTTTTTTTATCCATTTTGAGTTGATTTTTATTCATGGTGTGAGGGAGTAGTCTAGATTAATTCTTTTGCTTGAGGAAGTCCAGTTTCCCAAGAACTTCAGTGTCTTATACAAAGCGGATGCTATTTTCTGTTCTGATTAGAAATTTCTATGTAGGTTTTGTAAGTAGTTAAGTTTTTCTGTTTGGCGTAAGTATTTACTATTGTCATTATTTTCATTCCATTAGCCATATAATAACATTCCATTGTGGTGTTAATTTGTGTTTTTCTTAACACTGAGTTATGCTGTTGAATATGTTTTCATGGGCTTAGTTATCACCATATATTCTCTTCATTCAAGTATAGGCTTCTATATTTTGTCTAGTTTCTAATTGGATTATTTTTATTTTTATTGTTGAGTTTCAAGTGTTCTTTACCTGATATATGTTCATTCCCCGCCCCCCCCCCCAAGTTGGTAACTTTTATTCTCACAGAGCAAGACATTTTAATTTTGATGAGTTTATCAATTCTTTCTTCTGGGAATCAGGCTGTTGAGATTAAGCCTAAACTGTCTGCTTAATTTTCATTCTTTAAGAGTTTTCTCTTACTTTTTAATATGTAGTCTTTCTTTACACACATACATCCATGATCCACTTTGAGTTAACTTCAGAATAAGATGTGGGGCTCAGGTGGAGATGTTCATGCCTCTGTATGTTCACTTACTCGAGTACCATTGAATGAGATTATTCTTCTTCGTTCAATGTCTTGGACAAGTTTATCAGAAGCCATTTGAGCATGTGAACATCTATCTTTGAACCCTCTATTCTGCTCTTTGACCTTTGTGTAGCCTTGCCAAGGCCACACCGTTGTTTGCTGCAGCTGCATTGTAAGTCTTAATATTGGATGGGGTGTTTCCTCCCACTTTATTATTCTTCAAAGCGATTCAAAAGCTATTCAAAACCTGCTCTTACCTTTTCTCTGACCCAGAACTCTTTTTCCAGGATCCGTATAAGACAAATATGTAAAAATCCTAGTTTCTTAGTAAAGTAAAACCTCAGCTCCTTCACAATTCTTGGCATATACTTCCTTTTCATAGAAAACATGAAATGAATCCTTTGAAAGGATCAATTGGTAAAAAAAGAAGTGTTTTAAACTTTTACTTAGAAATAATTACAAATTTCTAGGAAGTTACAAAACATTATACATAGTGTTTTCACAAACCCTTCACCCATTGACCAAGGAGCCACTTCTTGCTAGAATACATTGCAGAAGTAAACCTAGCACTTGATAACAGTTTGAGATGTGTGTGTGTGTGATTCTGCCTTTTTATCACAATGCAGATTTTGTACTCACTGCTGCTTTAAATATAGAGCAAGCACAATACCACCCTATGCCTCATAATCACATCTTCCATTAACATCTCCAATTACAGGCAACCATATTTGTATCATGTCAAGAATCTTACCTATAGACTCACAGGACCATTTGAGAGTGACTTTTTTCACTCAGCATAATTCCCTAAGTGTTAATCTCCAGCTCTCTCATGTGAAAAGTTAAGTATCAGTGCAGTGTATCCAAGTTTTTGTGTCTATCAGTTTTCGCTAGTGAGTGGTTTTCTGTGATGTACATGTGCCTATTGAGGGACAATTCTTCATTTCCAATTTGAGCTACTATAAAAAAAGATGCTCTGAACAATTATGTACAGGTTTTTTTTTTGTGGGCATAGAGTTTTGTATTTTCTGGATTTAAGGCTCAGTGGTGCCGTTTCTGGATCACATGATAAGTATGTGTTTAGTGTTCTACACTCTGAAACTACCAAACATTTCCCAAGATGTCAATACAATTTACATTCCCACAGCATATATTTTGCTTTGTAAGCCAGTCTAAAAATCTGTATGAGATAAATCCTTTTAAAATCATTGTTATTTCCAATACAGTTGGTCTCTACTTTGTCATAGCATTTTGTATTTTGTTCTCTGTGTATTATTTTTCCCCCATTGGGGTATATTTTGCGAAGTAATTAGAAAGACTTGAGTTTGTTTTGTAGTTGTACTGTGCAGAAAAATGCACTAAATGAAAATAAGTCTTGTTCTGATATTTATGTTTATTAGGTACAGCTTTCCCCCATGAGATTCCTGAACAGTGTTTCCTGAGGTTTGTTTTGTTTTGTTTTGTTTTGCCTTTTTACATTTACATTATATTTCTAAGAATTTCAGAGTTGCAGTACTCCTTAATATTTTCGTTCCTTCACTCTTCTGGCAATGTTCTACTGTTGTTTTCTACTTAATGATGAGAAATCTGCTTCTAACCCACTGTTCCCTTATAAGAGGCTTATTCTTTTTACCTGGAAGCTGGAGTTTCTATTTATTCCAGAATCTTTAGTTTTACTAGACTATATTTAGGAATTAATGAATTTCCAGATTACTCCAGTTAACAATAGATTTTCCATTTGTAGATTCTGTTTCCTTTAACTTCAGTAAATTTGATCAGATAACTGTTAATCCTCTTTCACTGCTTTGTTTTACAAAGCCAGGTGTGCATATTTTTATTGTTGTTCTTATTTGTACATATGTGTATTTACTTTTCCATATCTATTTCAAGTTTTATTCAGATATCTGTCTTCATTATGTCTGCAGTTGTCTGTTTGAGGGTATGCATGCAGACCTTTGCTATTAACAATTCCTCTCTTGTCAGGTCCTTTTTAAAAAAATCATTTTCACCACGTGACATTTTTATCTCTTGATCTAATTTCCTCCTTTAATAGCTGAATACACAGCTTGCCTTGCTCCATAGTCATATTAAAACACCGTATTTTCCTAAAACTTACTGGTGAGTTCAAGAATAAGAAGGCTGGCTTGCTGGGATCCGTTCTGGAGGGCATCTCTACGGGCATCTTGTAGCTTCAGGGATGGTGACCACATGTTTAGTAGTTTGAACCCCTTTTACTTCTAGGCAACACTGTCTCTTACTAGTTATGTATCTTTTTTCCTCTACCACCAAATCTGAAGGAGGCATTCCTTCACCCCATAATGGAGTTTTCATGAAATATTCAATCTAGCCCTGTATCCTGTTGATTCCCTGTAGCCAGGACTGTGCCCCTCAAGTGTCAAACATCATTGCCTGTTCTCCCTTAGAGTGGAGGCCCTCTCTTGCTAAACAAGAGATCCTCTCTCTCAGCCCTCTCCCTCTACTTGCCAGCCTCATCTCCCCCTCTCCATGTATGATTCCATAAGTGTGGAATATTGCACATGTCTGCTTCAGGTGTTTTTCTATTTTGTGTTTGTAAAGTCTGTAGTGTGTGTTATATCCTGGCATTAAGCACTGACCTTGTTTGCTGCCCTGGCTGAGGGGATGATATTGCAGAATGTGTGGGGAAATAAAGGAACCATAAGCACCCTACAGGAAGCTGCAGATGACAGCTTCCAGCCCAGGGGTCCCAGAGCTTCCTTTCAAAGTACATACCTTCCAGTAGGGGATGAAAGAGCAACATGGGAATGCTGACAGAGCTGAGAGTTTTGAAAGTAGATGAATATCAGTATCTACTTTTAAGATACTCTAGACTTCAAAGAGAGATGTGTGTGTGTCTTTGCATGTCTGTGTGCTTTTTGTGTTTGTGTCCCTGCGTGCTGTGTGTCTCTATATGTATGTGACTATATGTCTGTGTCTCTATATGTCTGTGTGACCCTGTCTCTGTGCGTGTGTGTGTGTGTGTGTGTGTGAGAGAGAGACGGTGACTTAATGCTTCTTCAGCCGCTAACTGCCATTCTTCCCTACCTCTTCCCTGAATGCTCCTTTAACTTTTGACCAAACGTGTAGAAAGGAAAAAAAAATAAACATTAGAAAACCTTCAGCTCTGTGGAAACTTACACCCTTTTTGGTTTAAAGACTTTTCTGGAAGAGGAGCTCCCAAGATTATGATCCCCTCATCCTCAGGGTGGGAGCTAAGACAGACTGTGGGCAGGTGGGCTAGCTCAGGAAGGATTGTGCCTGCGGAGGCTGCAGTTTGAACCTTCCAGGCAAATAAAAATTAATCTATCTTCACCTCCGTGTTTCTCTGAAGCTTAGAGCTGTCCATGGGGTGACAGCTCCCAATGACTGCTTGGGTTGAGAGACTCCCTGGGAAGCCTGGCACCTCCTTTCTCCCCCCACCCCCTTTTCTTGTTGAAAGCTTCAAGTCTTGCCTTATTTTACTTCACACATCTAGAAGGGCAACTGTGGTCACCTTCACATCTTAGCACAGTGTTCTAGGCATCATTTACAGTAACGGTTGAGGTGACTTCAAAAGAAGTGAATTCAAAAGGTTGCCATACTGACTTTCAGACTATTTTTAAGTTCACGGCAGGGAAAGGTTAGTGTGTGTTTATTCCTGACAAAAGCAGAAGCAAAATACATCTCCTTCTCTTTTCCCTGGAATGATGAAAGCTTGTCTTCACCTTTGACTGCTGAGAGTTTATGCAAAATGACCTTTCATTGGGAAATTTGAAAATGCACCAGGAATGCTTGCTGAGATCTCCAGAAAAGAACCAGATGCAGGTGGCATGCGGGAGCAGCAGTGCCTGCCTACACAGCCCTGTCGCCCTGGAGCAGAGTCCATCCTAGACAACAGCCCTGGACACCACTGTGTCTTAGCAGGAGCAGCAGCCTGTTTGCATCAGCAGGGAAGGAAGTGCTGTGCCACTGGGAACACAAGTGAAGCTGCTTTTATCTCTTGGTTCCTAGGCAGGGGGTCAGATCCCTGGCTAATTCAGATGTCCACTATTTTAAAAAATTTTCCTTGATTGATGCATAGTATTCCGTTGTGTGATGTGCCACATTTTTTTCAGCCATTCATAGGTTTTGGGGCATTTGGGTTGTTTCTATACCTTGCCACTTGTAAACAGAGCTACAATAAACATGTGCATATAGGTGTTCCTTTTAATTAGTGTTTTCATGTCCTCTGGGTAGATTCCCAGAAGTGGGATTGCTGGGTGGAATGGTAATCCACTTTCAATTGCTTGAGGATCCTCCACACAGTCTTCCAGTGTGGCTGAACCAGTTTGCACTCCCACCAGCAGCATAAGAGTTCCTTTTTCTCCACATTCATGCCAACACATGTTTTTGTCCATTTTTTTATGGGTCATTCTTACTGTGTAAGATGGCATCTCAATGTGGTTTTAATTTGCAGTTCTCTGATTATTAGTGATGTGGAGCATTCTTTCATATACCTATTGGTCATGTCATTTGCAGCAACATGGATGGAGCTGGAAGGACTTATATTAGTAGAAATTAAGCCAAAAAGAAAAAGAGAAATACAAGA